>VDFB02129554.1:0-51570 GCA_007258455.2 Sequoia sempervirens | reverse complement strand
TCCCTCTCAAGCCTCTATTGCTCTCATGTCTTAATCACTACCAAACTACCTAGACTAATCTCTCTCACTCCTATCACCTCTCTCTCTATCTCAAGTCTCACTCCCTTTGTCTCTATGGAAGATGAAGATTTCAAAACAACACATTCAACACACGCCAAATGTATTTTACCTTGAAATGGTGAAATAAGGGTTGAACCCATGATTCAGGCCCACATTCTTCTATATTTTTCTGGTTTAGTGCTTTATGCAATTCAAAAACACCTTTTCTTATGCAGTTGATTCCATGTTGTACCAATCTATGCTTGATCCATCACCTTTTTACCACCAATCTACATGCTAGACAACATAGAAGAAGACATTTTGAATTTTCTACATCATTTTACATTATCTCAAGTAATATATTCATTTGGTAATATTGAAATGTTTATATTTAGTATATTTGTTTGTTTTTGAAAATATAAATTAAATTCCTTTAATGATTTTATTAATCGTAACAATTGCACATAGAATTCAACATTGAACCGGATGGGAGTTGCATAAAAAGTAAGTACATGTGATTATGTGATATGTTTAAAAGTTCCCTAATGGGTTCCTAAAATGGTAGTTTTTTTGTGGCTTTGAGTGGTCTCTTTAAAGTTGTGAGAGGAAAACCTAGGTTCCACACCTACAAGATTGAACGGTGAAGTTGAGAAGAGTCACCCTTGTTAAGGTTTGAAGGTTGGAAGTTTGACTTCTTCAAGTGAATTTTAGTTTGGATAGTTTTGGACCTCCCTTTCATTGCATCACAAAGGACCTTATTCATGACCAAAAATATTAAGACACCCTAAGCACTAACTAGTGCAAGGGCACCAAGAGCATTTTATGCAAATGTTGACAATTCAAGTCTTTTGGTTGTTTAGGGGTATTTGAGTCTTTATGTTCAAATTAAATAAGGTAATATAGACCATTTTATGATTTAAGGAGTCCTTTTATAGGTATTTAGGTGGTTGGAAGGTCTAAGTTGCAAAATATTGCAAAAATTACAAAATTGTGTAAAAGTTGTCAAAATTACAACTTATTATCAAATGGTGGAAGTTCAAGAGTCATCTTGCTGTAGTTCATGGAGAAAGTAGTTATAAGTTGTTTAGTAATGTTTAGGCATGGTCCTCTTTCACACCAAACACGCGGAATCACTCCGGGATACATTCAACTGGCAGAATCCCTTAAGAGTCTAAAGTGCAAAATGGCTGCAAACTTCAACATGCTCCTATTTGAACACTGTGACACTTATAAACTTCTCATATGAGCCTATGGGATCGCGTTGGGCCCCTATACAATAACCTCTCTTGGTTTTTTCTATCTCAGAGGCCTTTTCTCGTGGTGGTGAATTCTCACTTGCAGAAAAAGTTGTCAATTGCAAATAGTTGAAAGTTGTAAAGTGGTGCAACTTTCGTTCTACAACTCATGTGACCAAACAGACAATTTTGATGCATCTAGGTGGGTACGTTTACACTATGCATGGTCCTTTTTTGCACTAAAACACATGGAATCACTCTGAGCTACATTCAACCGACAGGATCCCTCAAGAGTCCAAAGTGCAAAATGGTTGCAAACTTCAACATGCTCATATTCGGACACAGTGACGCTTAGAAACTTCGCATCTGAGCCTATGGGATTGTATTGGGCCCCTCTACAATAACCTCTCTAGTTTTTCACTATCTCAGAGGCCTTTTCCCATGGTGGCGAATTCTTTCTTGCATAAAAAGTTGTCAAATGTAAGTAGTTGAAAGTTGCAAAGTGGTGCAACTTTCGTTATGCAACTCGTCTAACCAAACAGACTGTTCTGACACATCTAGGTGGGTATGTTTATGTAGACATGGAAAATATACCGATTGACATTGTGCATCTGATTCCGATTACTAATACCATTTCATCCTAAATTATCCGTCGGTCTAACCATTTAATAAATTTTCCTTATTTGATTAAATTCATCAATTTCCTTCCCTTAATTAAATAAATCATTTTATCTAATTAAGTCTCTCTCTTTTGTTAATTAAATCAATCAATCTGATATAATTATCCCTATTTAATTAATTAATTAATTTTATTTAATTAAATCCCTAAAGTCTATCTATTAAATTAAATAAAATTAAAACCTTATTTAGTTTAATCTAACAATTATCTCTTTAATTAAATAAATCAAAATCTTATTTTTCTAATTAATCTCTTATCACATTCCTCTCATATATTTGATTTAAATAAACTGCAAATTTAAGCCAGATCACATCACTTAATCCCTTCATTAAATTAATTAACCTTGATTAATTTAATCTCATATCATGTCCCATCCTCTAGCTTTTCCCACTTGCACATGAAAATAGATTTAATTGATTTATTAAATCTCTATTTTCCTCAACAAGGCATGTTTTGGGAATATTCTTCAAGTTTGAATTCAAAATCCAAGTTGGTATGTACATCCAACAAGGCATTTACTCTCTCTTACATGTCCTTTGCCTCGAAAATAAGTGGCATTTCTTAATGTATTTTTCCTTCCCTCTCAGATGTCATTTCAACAAATTCAAAATTCAAAAATAGGCATTTATTGGCACAATCCTCAAAACTTGCACATCATCCATCCACTCATAGATTGACAAGTGGCATCTTGCCATTGGATGAATGTTAGTCCCACATTGTTCTATTTTGGACATTTATCCATCTTGTCATTCTATAAATAAGAGGCTAATCTCTTCATTTCATCATCCACAATTTGAGTAAACTTACTATACTCAAATACATCTTCAAACTTTAGCATTTTATCTCATTCGTAGCTAGGTTATGCAGGTTTTTCATCATAGAGCACATTTGAATCTGCAACAAAGTGGATCACTCTTCATCAATCTTCAACATTGCATCATAGGAGTTTGGAAAGGGCCAATTTTCACATCAAATTGGCACCAATTCCCCCATGGGATCAAGATTTTTCTTGTTTTAATAGGATTTAATCTATTTCATTGTGTTCTTCATTCTTCTTTCCTATTTTAAGCATTGCAAATGGATTTCATGGGGAACCTAGATTCTAAGTTGCATTTCAATCTTATAATGTGTTTATTTCTTGTGTTGTGCAGGTTTTAGAGGGATCTTGGTTCACATTTTACACTAGGCATGGTCCTCTTTCACACCAAAGCACGTGGAATTGCTCCAAGCTACATTCAACTGGCAGAATCCCTTACGAGTCTAAAGTGCAAAATGGTTGCAAACTTCAACATGCTCATATTTGAACACCATGATGCTTAAAAAATTCTCATTCGATCCTATGGGATCACATTGGGGTCCTCTACAATAACTTCTCTCAATTTTTTCTATCTCAGAAGCCTTTTCCCATGATGGCGAATTCTCGTTTGGGGAAAAAGTTGTCAAATGCAAGTAGTTGAAAGTTGCAAAATGGTGCAAATTTTTTTCTGCAAGTTGTGTGACCAAATAGACTATTCCAAAAAGTCCATGTGGGTAGGTTTATGCTAGGCATGGTCCTCTTTCACACCGAAACATGCAGAATCACTCTGAGCTATATTCAACCAGAAAAATTCCTTAAGAGTCCAAAGTGCAAAATGGCTGCAAACTTCAGCATGCTCGTATTCAGACACTGTGATGCTTAGAAAATTCTCATTTGAGCCTATGGGATCATGTTGGGCCCCTCTACAATAACTTCTCTTGGTTTTCACTATTTCAAATTCCTTTTCCCATGGTGGCGAATTCTCACTTGGAGAAAAAGTTATCAAATGCAAGTAGTTGAAAGTTGCAAAGTGGTGCAACTTTCATTCTGCAACTCGTGTGACCAAATGGGTTGTTCTGATGCATCTAGGTCAGTACGTTTATGGTAGGCATGGTCCTCTTTCACACCAAAATGTACAAAATCGCTCTGAGCTACATCCAACCGAAAGAATCCCTTAAGAATTTAAAGTGCAAAATGGCTATAAACTTCAGCATGCTTGTATTCAGACACTGTGATGCTTAGAAATTATTGTCTGAGCCTATGGGATCACATTGGTCCCATCTACAATAAATTCTCTCATTTTTGCTATCTCGGAGGCATTTTTCCGTTGTGGCGAATTCTCACTTGGGGAAAAAAAATTCAAATGCAAGTAGTTGAAAGTTGCAAAGTGGTGCAACTTTTGTTCTACAACTCGTGTGACCAAACGGACTATTCTGATACATCCGGGTGGGTGTGTTTATGCTATGCATGGTCCTCTTTTGAACTGAAACATGTGGAATTGCTTCGAGCTATATTTATCCAATAGAATCCATTAAGAGTCCAAAGTGTAAAATGACTACAAACTTCATCATGCTTGTATTCGAACACCATGATTCTTAAAAAATTCTCATCCAAGCCTATGGGATCATGTTGGGCCCCTCTACAATAACCTCTCTCGATTTTTTCTATCTCAAAGGCCTTTTCCCATGGTGGTGAATTCTCGTTTGGAGAAAAAGTTGTCAAATGCAAGTAGTTGAAAGTTGCAAAGTGGTGCAACTTTCATTCAATAACTTTTGTGACCAAATGGACTGTTCCGACGCATCTGGGTGGGTACGTTTACACTATAAATGGTCCTCTTTTGTACCAAAACATGTGAAATCGCTCCAAGCTACATTCAACCGATAGAATCCCTTAAAAGTTCAAAGTGGAAAATGGCTACAAACTCCAACATGCTCGTATTCAGACACCTGATGCTTAGAAACTTCTTGTTTGATCCTATAGGATCACGTTGGGACTCTCTACAATAACCTCTCTCAGTTTTCGCTATCATGGAGGCCTTTTCCCATGGTGGCGAATATTCACTTGGGGAAAAAGTTGTCAAATGCAAGTAGTTGAAAGTTGCAAAGTGGTGTAACTTTCATTCTACAACTCATGTGACCAAATGGACTATTCCAACGTGTCCGAGTGGGTATTTTTACACTAGGCATGGTCCTCTTTTGCACCAAAACATGCGAAATTGCTCCGAGCTACATTCAACCGGCATAATCCCTTAAGAGTCCAAAGTGCAAAATGGTTACAAACTTCAACATGCTCATATTTAGAAACCATGATGCTTAGAAACTTCTCATTTGAGCCTATGGGATTGCATTGGGCCCCTCTACAATAACCTCTCTCTATTTTCGCTATCTCGGAGGCCTTTTCCCATGGTGGCAAATTCTCGCTTGTAGAAAAAATTGTCAAATGCAAGTAGTTGAAAGTTGCAAAGTGGTGCAACCTTCGTTCTGCAACTCGTGTGACCAAATGGACTATTCTGATGTGTCCGGGTGGGTACGTTTATGCTAGGCATGGTCCTCTTTCACACTAAAACATGCAAAATCGCTCTTAGCTACATTCAACTGATAGAATCCCTTAAGAGTCCAAATTGCAAAATGGCTACAAACTTCAACATGTTCGTATTTGGACACCGTGATGCTTAGAAAATTCTCGTCTGAGCCTATGGGATTGTGTTGGGCCCCTCTACAAAAACCTCTCTCATTTTTCACTATCTCGGAGGCCTTTTCCCATGGTGGCGAATTCTCACTTAGAGAAAAAGTGGTCAAATGCAAGTAGTTAAAAGTTGCAAAGTGGTGCAACTTTTGTTCTGCAACTTGTGTGACCAAACGTACTATTCTGGCGTACCCGTGTGGGTACTTTTGTGCTAGGCATGGTCCTCTTTCACACCGAAACATGTAGAATTGCTTGGAGCTACATTCAACCGGCAGAATCCCTTAAGAGTTCAAAGTGCAAAATGGCTGCAAACTTCAACATACTCATATTTGGGCACCGTGAAGTTTATAAACTTATTGTTTGAGCCTATGGGATCGCGTTGGGCCCCTCTACAATAACCTCTCTCAGTTTTTTCTATTTTGGAGGCTTTTTCATATGGCGGTGAATTCTCACTTGGGGAAAAAGTGGTCATATGCAAGTAGTTGAGTGTGTAAAAATGACTTTTTAACCATTCCACCCATTGCATCCTACTGTAACTCAGTGGAATGGAATAATTATGGGTAGGGAAAATATGTGCATGGTTTTTGGTGTAGGGGAGGTGAGTTGATTGGTTTGGTGTGATGCCCTAGTTGGCAATTTGATGAGTTTTGGTGAAATTGAGTGGTTTAAGAGTGGAAATGGTTGAAATCCTTTGGATCAGTAGTTTGTGAGGGACTTTTAAGCATGTGCAGGTTCTTTTAAGAATTTTTTATTCTTTGGCAAGGTGTTGTGTTGTGGGAATAGTATTTTCAATAAACCCACCCTAAACTTGCTAAAAATGAGGGTTTTGTAAAAGTGGGCTTAAAGGAATGGTTCTCATGTTAAAGATTGTGGATTTAGAGGTTTTTTGGTCTAGTAAATGACTGTCTATAGTTATTTGGGATGGGAAGATAGTTTGGAGTACAGTTGCTTTGAAAATTTGACCTAATTGGCCAATCAGGTATATCTCCTTGGTGATATCCTTTCAAATTAGGACCATCAGGGTTTCAAACACCCATCAAGGTACTCAACAACATACCACAACCACTCAATAGATTACTTTGATACAACTCTCTCAAATCAAGCTTTTCACATGAACTAGGCCTCAAATTAGGTCACTTTTTCAAAGGGACTCTACCTTAAACTTTCCCTTTCACTCAAAATTCAATTGGGAAGCTCTCTACAGGTTACCAAGCCAAAGATTCCACAATTTGTTCTCAAACATCCACCCTCCAATATACCTAAACTCAAAACCCTCTTTTATGGCCAAAAATCAAGCGTTTAAATGGAAACCACATTTCCAGACCTCAAACAAACTTTCCACCACCTCAAACTAGTCTAAAAACATTTGCACATACTCAATTCAACAAGAAATAATGCTACCCCAACCTATTTCACTCATTACCATATCAAAACCTCTCTTTTCCACTTGGAAAACACAATTTTCCACTCTAGGGCTTCATGCCCAACACATTTTCAGGCCTCCCCTACACTCTCTCAACATTCCCTCACTTGTTTATTGATGTTTCAGTCCCATTCCACAAGTTACAAGAGCCACAAAAAGTGGAATGGGTCAAGTTTACACTTTAAAGGCTACAAACCCTTAAAATAGGGTATAAAACTAGTCACAAAGAATTTGCTCAAACTTACATTGAATCCACTGTTGGATGCTCAAATCAAATGCAATAAGTGGCCAACTCACACCTTAAAATTAATTCAAAACATATTTAGAACATTATGTAGTTGTATGGGTCGTACAGTCACTGCAAACTCAGAAAATATAGAAAAAGTGGAGAAAAATAGAGTATTATTAATGTTCCAATATTCCAAATCTTTAAAAATCCAACTTACATCGATGGTTTCCACCTTATTTATGATTTTTCCCCCCAAACTAACTGTCCTAATGCCTACAACTACCTTTTGAAATGCTATGACCATTTGCCTTCCCTAAAAATGCAATTTTGCAACTTTTTAGCAACCTTACATTTTTTTTCAATATTTTGCACTTTTTGCAAACTTGACCTTCTAAACATCTAGCTATCAACTAAAATGAAAAATTACAATAGAAAATGGTCTCATTGACCTTATTTTAGACAAAATACCTCAAAACCTAAAGCCTACTCCTCAAAACCTTGAATTGGCAACTTCTATTCAATGGTGCTCCTACACCAAAAAAATGTGGTAGCATAGAAAAGGCAGTGAACTCTTTGAAAAAATGCCTCAAAAAAAATGAGGTCTCATGGTGATGGAATGCCATGAAAATCAAAATCAGTTTGATTTTCATTGCATTCCATCACCTTGAGACCACATTTCTTTGAGGAATCTTTTCAAATATTTCACTGCCTTGGACCTATGGATTGTCATGGCATTCCATCACCACATTTATTTGATGCATTTTTTCAAACAATTCACTTCCTTGTATATTCTATTGTTTACTATTATGCTTTTGATATATTTTGTCCAACCATCCATAGCTTGTTCGAAAGCACTTGTTTTAGACTTTTAGCCATAGCAACAAGGCAGTGAACTGTTTGACAAGATGCTTTGGTAGACATGTTTGAAAAATGTGGTAACATAGACAAGGTAGTGAACTATTTGAAAAAATACCTCAAAGAAATATGGTCTCATAGAATGCCATGATAAGAAAATGCAATTGGCAAATGCTTCTAGTTATTAGTTATACAATGTGAAGTAATTGCATAATTGCTTAGGTTGACTTTGTAGAAACTATATTGTAATTGTAATTTTGTCATCTATCAGCATCTAGTTATTAGATATGCAATGTGAAGTAATGCTTTGACTTTAAAAGATGTGCAATGCAATGCAATCAACAATTTGAATATAAACTACATAAATATATTTTTTACAATTCATTAGTTAAAATATTTATTTTATTTGCTCTCTATATCTCTATATGCTATGGAAATACCTTTCAATTTAAAAATAATAGTAATTTTTATCTCTTCTTCTACAATTTTTTTACGTTTTTTCCCAATTTTTTCAAAATCTCTTAAACTTTTGGTTTGTCAATTTTTTCCCCAAAATATTTTTGCTACTATGCATTGGAAGCATGAATCATACACATGAATACACGCAATATACGTGAAGCATACATGTGAATAAGTGAAGCATACATGTGAATAAGTGAGGCACAAGTAATTGAAGCATTCCAAAGGATACAAACCACCAGGAATGGAGCTTATTTACACAATACGCTTTAGATGGGGATTATTGAGCAATTGACAGTAATTAATTAAGCATTAGCTGTAAGAAAAATCCATGCCTACAACATTCAAGCATACAATTTACACGATACGCATGATAACATCATTCAAGAATGGCAATAGCAAAATAAGATTTTCTTTAATCAAAAATTTGTAAGGCTATACAATGCTATATATTGATAAAATTTTATACAATATATCCAAAAAATCCATACAGGATTAGTACAAAGGAGCCATATAGACATAAAATGTCACGTGTATATCGATAGTACAAAACATATGTTCCAAAATGCCACATAGACATACAACAAATGACCCTAATACATAGTCATTTCCCTCTAGGGGAAGGAAATAGATCTCATGCTACCTTCAAAATTCAGCTGGATGGAGTGATTGTTGGTTCTCTTGTCTTTTGAACATGCTCGCTAGTCCTCCTCTCTTCATTCTGGACCTTCAACTGATACAATAAAAAGTAAAGATGTTAATACATAGAAATTGAATTGTGGAATGACATATAACAAAATATAATCACTTACCACATACATATAGTCATCATGCACATTTACAACATTACCACATCCACAATCTAGAGTGACAATGACTTGTAGCAACCATCATAGAAATTAAACTACATAAAAGTATCGTGAAAATTTTCTATAATAAACCATAAAAGAGTAAATATAATTTCAAATCGACTAATCTATTGCATACCTCTCTCAATGGATCAAAACTGGCTATTGCTGCAACAACTCCATGGTCCATCATGCCACCAATATCACCAAGGTTGTCTAATGTCATCAACTGCAAATGAAACAACATATCTAACTTCAATATAAAGAAGTTCAAGTAGTCCCTTTATAATTGTCATAAATGAAAGAGTAAATGGTTGGCCTTAGTTGAGACTACAATATAGTGCTTATAGATCACATAATAGTGAAAGTACTAAGTCCACTGGGATAGTCCAAACTCTTGCAAATGCCAAAGTTCAGTGCTCATTGAGATTCGTATTGCATATGTTGATGAACTAATGTTAATGAGGGCATGCTATCAACATAGTGATAATGCCACAATGAAGTTCACATGAATGAAGTGAGGATTACTATATTACTAGCATCTTTTAAAGGGATAATGGAACATATGATGAATTACGATGTGTCTAGGGTTTTACTATAGCGTGCATGAAGGTTGCTGTTGAGGTGTGCAACAGTAATGGAGAAAACAACTTTGGTCAATACTAAGTGAAAGAAAATTTATTTCTTCTAACGGTGTATAGGATAAAATTTGGATGGAGATGGTATAGCATAGACGAGATAAAGAGACAAGACCAACAAGGGATAATGGAACATATGGTGAAATAATAGAGGGTATGATGGGATGGGAGTCGAATGTGATAATGGAATATGGGATGGACTAGAATAGATTAATGGGATGGGCTAGGATGGGATAACAAAATATAGTGTGAACAATTAGAGGTTAATGGGATGGGATTAGGAGGGAATAAAGGAACATAGTGTGAATTAGGGAAAGATAATGGGACAAGACCAAGAGGGAATAATGGAACATAAGGTGAAATAAGAGAGGGTAATGGGATGGGAATATAAGGGATTAATGGAACATAGGATGGACTAGTATAGATTGATGGGATGGGCCAGGATGGGATAACAAAACATAGGGTGGACAATTAGAGGTTAATGGGATGCAATTAGTAGGGAATAATGCAACATAGGGTGAATTAGGAGGTGTCTAGGGTTTGACAATAGTACATGAAGTGCGAACTTGACATGTATGTAGCAATAATAGAGAAGAGTTATCTATGATGAAATGTGGATAAAGATGGTATAACATAGAATGGATAAAGGAACATATGGTGGAACATAGGGGATCATGGAACATCTAGGGTGCAATAATAATGGGTACAATAATATGGGAGTAGAAGGGCATAATGACACATAGCATGGACTAGAAGATATTAGTGGGATGGGCTAGGAGGGGATCATGGAAAATATGGTGAACTATTAAATGTTAATGGGATGGGATTATGAAGGAATAAAGGAACAAAAAGTGAATTAGGAGAAGATAATGTGACATGATCAAGGAATAAAAATGCAATGTTTTTGTTTCTCATCAATTTTTTCGATTTGTATATGCAAAATTATGAAAACTAGCTAACATTGTTTTACAACATCATTAAGGAATAAAGGCTACTTGAGTGAAAGTTGTTTGAGGAAATGAATCATGATGTGTGGAGTTCAAAGGTGCACCAAGAAACTATTTGAAATCCAAAGCATATTATGAGACAAACATTCAAATATAACATTCAACTGTTCAAATGCAATAATAATATCTTTAATACTAGTTGCATACTTGTGGACTCATCATCAAGAATGAATAAGGGTCTGTAGGAATGGAGCACGTCTCATGAACAATCCGACCTTGAAATTTCATCATATCAAAATTCTACTAATTTAGTTATTCTTAAATTTCATAATATAATTTAATAAACAACATTAAATGAACTTACTAAATTTTACCTGAGTGTCAATGCCAAATGTCATTCAGCAAATCATTTGTGAAATCCATCGCCTCTGCAGCTGGTGTAGGTTGTGTAGTTGCATCACAAGCACTCTAATAATCATACCTGCAAGCAACACCACAAGTGCCACAATGGTGGGGTGGTGCTCGGGGCCTACACATCTCCTCCACATCAGGCTCTACTAGAGGCCTCACACAATATAAAATGGTCTGGGTGAGTGAGTCAATTGACTCCAGCGTGTCCACCTCTACACTATCCTTAACAATGGAAGGAACAACGACATGCTCCACCATGGGTCTGGCCAAGGGTATCGGTGCCAACTGTGGATTACGTCATGCAGCAAGTCTATCATGTGTGGAGCCCCCACCTCTACCCTCAAAGTCTAAGATGTCAAAATAGTTTTCCATTTTATTGAGGACAAACTCACAATAGAGTTTCCTCAAAAAGTATTGCAATACCTCATGGTTATTGCATGGAGGTTGGTCAAATACCATCCACCACCGCTCCCAAAATTTATTTTTAATTAACTCATGGTGGCACCAATGGATGGGGAACCTCCTGCATGCATGAGACAAAGGTGCATTGGTTCTCAGGTCTGTAAATAGGGCACACAAGTTGAATTTAGTAATTTTTTGTTTTTTGACATCTGCATATGACAAACCACTAGCATAAAATTGTCTAATCTCATGCCTCTTATTTGACCAAAAATTTATTTTCTGGCTCATTTCTCCTACATGAGTTATAATTGACTTCAATGATTCAACAATCCCTCTCCTTTAAGGGTGGGTTTCGGCATGCTCGGTTAATCTTCCATTTAATTGTTCAATGTCTCTTTTATTGTTTTCAATTTGATTTAGAATATTTTCTTGTGTTCCTTGAGGATGCCTATGAATTGATGGAGGGGTTGCAGGTTGTTCTTGTATAGGAGGCTCTTCGTGAGGGGGTGATTGTGAATTCTCAATGTTTTGAGGTGGAGATTCATTCCCTGATAATTAGAACATTTTTTTATTATAAAAACATATTTCAATCTGCATTCTAAATCAAATTTGAAATAAATAGAATAAAAATACATACCTCTTCACAATCTTTGACCTCTCTGATGTGTTGGTGGCATCCTCATGAAAATTGCAAGCTAACGATGCAAATAATGGATGATATTTCATGAGCGCGAGTTGCAAACCTCAAATCCTCCAAGCCAAGCCACGGGTTGAAGTGAAATGAGGGTTTGAAACACATTTTTTGGTTTAATTTTACTTTTTACATTTGGCGCATGCTAGATGACTTCAAGTCATTTGGCATGCACAAAATTTGGTGTGCACCAAATGGCCAATTTCAGCCTTTTTTTGTGAATTTAAATCCAATTTGGCACCAAAATTGTGTCACATAGATATATATATATATATTCGTTCCTTAATTATATATATACATATATGTGTGTGTCTATACATACATATATATATATATATATTAGTTTATAGATGTTTATAGTTTCATATACCAACATTTAAATAATTTAAATAAACTTTTATTTTATTTCAAGCTTCAATATTTAAATGAAGTAGCTTTTTTTTTTAATTACACACATTCATTTGTATGTTTAAGTCATACTATCATTTTCTTTCAAATTTGAACACACACACAAGATCAAGATAGAAAATTAAATAAAAATTCACATTTATTTTCATTTCACAAGTCTACCTCTTCAATCATCGAATCATTTCAAGTCAGTTTAATAAAATCTCCTATATGAATTTTTCAAATGCATTCATCAAGCCATTTGTGGTGTGTGCACCCAGATTCCATCAAGCTTACAGCTTGATCAGGCTAAACGATCATACTTCAACTGTGTTATCATCCTTCAACCTGCTTCCCTATATTTTCACACACTTTCACTTTCATAGTTCATCAGTAATGTTCGATTCATGATAAAATCATAAGATAAGTCAAAAGATTATATAGTCAATGACAGTCAACTTCCTTCAAACTTTCAAAAATATCAAAATTTTCAATTCAACATATTGAATTTCCTCAATAATTCAATTTACAATATTATAATTAAAAATGCAATAAAATTGGGTTATGAAATACACTTTATAAAATTACTTTCCCAAATATTAAATAAATACATTTTACAACTCAACTTATGTCCCAATGTTATATAAAACACATAAAGTGGCCCCAAGAATGAGTAGGTAGACCCATGTGATGCACGTACCCCTAGATTCCCTAGGTGCACCACATAATAAATAAATAAATATTACATTATAACATTATGAAAGGTGTACAACACCTAATTCCTAACATTCTCCCACTTGTTGTATACATTGCATAAGGGGGAACAAGCAACCTCAAAACATGAACAAGGGAACAATCCCTTTAGCCACATATACCCTCAAGGAATCAAAGTGCTCCATGTGCTCTATCAAGATACTTACATCAAGAATCAAGGTGACCACCATCCCAAGCATGAATGCTCTCATCCTCCATCATTGCAATGCACAAAGATAAGAATTTTTCCAAAGAGAAGCCACACTATCTATCACAAATGAAGCATAAATCCTACCTCAACTGATATCCAAAACACAAACACTCAATCCAAACTTGTATCAAGATGCACCAATAGCTATCAAGATACACTAACCATAGCTGGAATAGCACCCACAGCAAGTGCTAACACATCCAACTATCCATACCTCCAAGGTATAAAAAACATAGTAAACTCATGCCATCAAGATATACACCCATAAACTGCAATCACAAACTCCATGTGCAAACTTGTCAAAGAATGACATACACATCCAAGAGCTCCCACTGCATGGGTAATGAAAATCTAAAAATGATCAAGGCATACAAATTATACCAATAACATCACATAGAAGGTGTAGACAACATCATGTAGTACCAAGGAACATCCACAATGATATGTAAAACATGTAAACCAATAACCTATAGGAACAACTCTCACCACAAGTCTCCATAGCTCTTCCATGTTCTCCACATCCAACAAAGGAAGAGATAAATGAACCTCCATGTCATCACCCAAGAACATAAGTGAAAAAACATGACCAAAAACTAGTGATCACAATAGCTCCAACCAAACCTCAAACTAATGTAATGTGAAACCAAACATTAAAAAAGATAACCTAGACCAAAGAGAGAAACATCGCACATCATGTATACCTATAGAAATTCCTCATACATACACCTCTCAATGTCAATTGTGTCAAGTATGATCTCCTCCACAACACCCCAAAATAAAATCCATAACAAAACGCAACTGTTCAATCACCAAGATCAAACATAACATATATATCATGTAACTAACATGGATGTAAGCCTCTCAAAACAAGAAGATCAAACTCATTGTAACCATTCTCAAAGAAGGAAATCAGCCCAATACATCTCCTAAACTCAATATCAATTACGGTACTCACAATGCATAAGGAGATAAACATTCCAACAATCCTCAAATGAACCCTCTAGAAGCAAATATTCATAGCTCAAGATCCACATGCATGAGAAGACAAAGAATAAATCATAATGCACCTAAAATAAATAATGAGCAATACCTCTCAAGTAAATTGTCAAGTAGACCAATAGTGGGGAATGAGAATGCTCCTCAAAGATATCCAAGTCATCATGACTCATCTAAGAACACTATCCTCATGGGTCCATTTTGAACTCATGTCCAATCGAGGTGTAGGATCCTCATACTTCTTACTAAAATCTCATCAAGAGTAACCATCTCAATACATGTCTCTAACCACAAGAGAAATCTAGCCTCACCTAAGTCTCCGAGTATCCTATAACCGATCAATATATGCCAAGCTCCAAATTATGTAACATAGCACCATCATGAAGTAATCAATCAAATGATCATGTACTCAATATAAAGAGAACCACACAAGATTAATGTCAAAGCTCCAATCATGAATCAAGAACATAAAAATGACAACATGATCTAACAAAATCTTCCTAGAAGATCACATGCAACAATACATACATCCTAGTATCAAGAGAATGTGTATCATGCCAAACTCTAACACATGATCAAGATTAAACCATGACATAATACCAAAGCACTCTAAACCAAGAATCAACATCTCTAATCAACATGAAAATGACCACCTCTTGTGAATGACACCTAGGATGTCAAAGAACCCTCACCACATAGAAGAAAAATCCAAGAGTCCATCCATGACACCAATAAAGACTGTAGAAGATCATCCACCATCAAATGGTGAATCCACGTCACTACCAAAAACTCCCATTGAACAATATATTGAGCTACACATGACATCATGACAACCATCCTCTAAATGAGGATCATCCAGGTCTACAAATACAACTAAAATGTTAGTAAAATTAAGTGAAACTAAGATCTCAAGCCAAGAAGATACAACTACCAACAAACCATCAAGAACATATATAACACCCCCAATCCATCATTTTCAAAAGTTCCCACTGAAAAGTGTAACCAAGCTATCGATGACATCATAGTAACCACATGCTACAAGTCCCAAAAACAACTATATAGGTACTATAAACATCATCCATCCTCTCATCTCAAAGCACACATACCAATATACAAATGACCACAAACAAGGTCAACTAACAAAGTCTACAAAAATGATGAATCAAACTTGGTGGATATAGACAGTCCACAACCAAGCCATCCCACTGCAAGAAAATGGGTAACTAATCGACAACCTGAATAACTCATAGATCCAATCACTAAAACATGCAAACTCATCATCACATCAATAAACTACAAACTAAGATATCAAGGAGAATATCATGTAGACCAAATGAATCAAACACCAAATCAACCTCGGATATGATTTTTCAAACATGTCCACATCCAAGTACCATATTCAAGGAACCAAACAAGCATCTAGGAGATAAGAAACAAAATCCTAACACCAAACTAAATCACCACCAAAACACCACAAACTTGATTATGTCATGCCAAATAAAAAGTGTACCCACATATTCATGACATCATAACCAACACCAATGTTGTACATACACTCAACTATCACCCACACAAGACTCCAAGTCTAAAACCATGTCAACCCATTTCCTCAAAATCGAAGACAACTTGTGTACCTATCACCATCAAAGTCCAACTCTAAAAAATGCATATAACCTATACAAGGAAGCACCAAATTGATAATCAGTTGTATCATCATAAAAAACACATGAAAACATGCACTCCCTCAAGGTTTTTCCTCTTGACTCATATGGATGCTCACACAATCACACCCTGAATCTCAAGCACCCACAATTGTTCAAACAAGTACACAAATCTCTCTACTCATCAAACTAAGAATATAATAGCACCAATATATAGTACACTGAACATGCTCTCAAATTCCTATTTGAAATCAAAAAACCAATTATGTATGCAAATGTTATGCTAAAAACCATGAAACTAAGAACATCTAGCTTTTAGGCTCCAAATAAAAGGTCAAAATAGAAAAAACAAAAACCAAAACCTATACCACAATGTAGTGCTCGGAGAGAGCTTTTCGTTGACTACAAGAAGTTTAAAATCTGACCATCTAGGTGAAAGTTATGTTCGTTTGAAAAAAATTGCTCCAACCTAGCTATAAGGGAAAAAATTGGGTGGCCCCACGGTGGCCCATCAGAGGCTAGCCGACAATGCATCACTAGGGCAATGGCAGATTTCAAATCATATTTAAATATATTTTAATTTTCACAACATTCAAATCTCTGGCAGAGTTTAAACAAAGTTTTATTTTTATTAAAAAAATTGTTAGCGGACCTTTTTGTTTTAAGCCCTTATGGGTTGTGCCCCACCTGACTGGGGCTAGGAACTGGGGGCTTAAGGGCCCACCAACCCAGCATTGGTGACAGTCGGCTATACTAGCACTTATAGGGACTGTGTGCCCTGCATGGCCCAGTACAGACCAACAGGCCAAGTACGAGGGGGCATGGTAAATTTTATTTATTTAATTTTTTTATTGCAGAAAATAATTATTAAAAGTGACTGGTAATTTTTTTTTCTTTGAATACCTGCAAATTTCACGATCATACGGTCAGGGGATGGGTGGACAATTTTTTTTTGCATTTTTCCATAGTGACCAAAATAGGGCATATTTTAAATGATTTTTCATCTCTTAGCCAACTTGGATCCAACCATGGGGTCCATTTTGTCTCAAGAGGTCATCTACAACATTTCCCCCATAAAACCCTCATTTGAATGCATAACCAAGAAACCCTTTTGAACCAATGTATTTTTCACACCCCAAATTTGCAAACAACCCATCATAACAACAAACCCAAAACCCTTAGATTTGCAATAAACAACCTGCAAAACCCTCATATCTTGCCATGTATTTCATTCTCTCATGCAAAACCATAGATTCAAACTCAAACTTGTAATATTTGCTCAACCTAGGGTTATCCAACCACCCATAGCTCTAATACCAAATTAAAGGAAACTTGTAGCCATCTAATGATCATATCCACATAGCCCAAAAGAGAAATCTATGCAAATAAGTATTCACAATCCACATGTAAGAGAATAGAAAACATACCCATGAAAAGATGACACAAGATATACCCGGGGAAAACCCTCGAGAGGGAAAAACCCAAACTCCAAAACCATTCATGACTCATGTATTATTCAACAATAAACATTACAATACATCTTCAAAGCTCTCCATGAACACCATTGAAGCATCAAGCCCTCAACAAGCACTCCATGTGAACAAGTATGTAACCACACATCTCATGAGATTCTTCAACCCTCACAAATGCTAACAAGAGCTAACTTGCCAAGTGACCAACCTTAAACAACTACCTATGTAGTTTCTTTTATAGAAACAAGCTCCCACAAAACCACCAAGTGGTATTACATAACACCATGTGACTAAAACCATGAGACTACAAAACCATGTCCCCACATTTAATATTGGCTACTTTATTAAATTACTTTCCCCAATATTAAATAAATACACTTTACAACTCAACTTATTTCCCAATGCTCATAGAACCCATAAATTGGCCCCAAGAATGCTAGATCCATGTGATGCGCATACCCTTGGATTCCCTAGGTGCACCACATAATAAATAAATACATATTATATTATAACATTATGCAAGGTGTACAACACCTAATTCTTAACACTTAAAGAAAGCATCTTGATACTATCTGAAACTTGAAATCTAGATTTGTCAATCTTCTAACGCAAACCTATATAGAATAGGATAAATCAACAAAGAAGAGGGTCTACTCATCTAAAACAAACTAAAATTGGAAACCCTAATATAATAATTTAAGATAGTTATGCTTACTCCAAATAGTGACTAAGATTCTCTAAAATACTTAGAAAATTGGAAACCCTAATATAATAATTTAAGATAGTTATGCTTACTCCAAATAGTGACTAAGATTCTCTAAAATACTTAGAATGATTTAAGGGGAAATTTTTTAAAAGATCTAGAATTCTTACGAGAAATCTTATACCAAAAGGGTGAGCTTATTCTATATTAATGGGGTGTCATTTTTTTATCTCTAATAGGTTTACAAATTTAGAAAAAATATATCATGATCTAAAATCATTTTTATTACTACCACCAATCATGAATTTTTTTAGAAGTTCTTACAAAACTACAAGATCTAGAAAAGAGAGCATTAAAAGGTGATCTTCCTTACTATATCCTCTTATGGGTTTTCCTACCAAAACCCATAAATTAAAATTGATGTAGAACACATGTAATAAGACTATGATAATAACTATGAGAGGATTCAATATATAGTAAGAGAGAAAATGAGAAAAACCTAATGAAAATAGATAAAACCATAAGACATATAAAAAGATAGTATAAGAAAAATGGAATGAATAAGAGGGATTTGGGATAAAATGAGTGCAATAGGTGATGGAAGGAAATATCTAGAAATTAAAGGGAAATGATAGTCGAAGGATGAGGGAAGACAAAATTGAATATATTAGTGGTAGGAAAAGAGATAAGAAGGACCAAGAAAGGCTATATCATAGCCCACAAATGTTTCCAAGAAAAGATTAAAATTAATACGACTCCAAAAGAATTTGAGATCAAGATATTGTAGAAAAGCTCTAAAATCATACACACACTAACAAAAGAGAAAATATGATTGGGGATTCTTGAAATGAGAGAAGGCAAGCTCTACTTAGATATTTACATAAGGCTTTATCACAAAGGAAGGTTAGAAACATAGTAAGAAAATATTTAATTAATGATTATTGAAATTTGGAGAAGATTGACATAAAAAAAAGCTCACCCTAAGGGGTGGCCTAGGAGATGCCCCTATTATTAGATATTAGGGTCATAAAATTATAGGAAATGATGAATGAGTAAGTAATAAGGTCAATGTATGTGGCTTGACATAAAAATAATCCTTAAAATGTGAAATATAAATAAAGTGAAGGTAGCAAGAGGATAACTACATGCATGAGGGAAGCCATATAAGTTAAATTCTGAGTATGTAGGATAAATATCACATGGAAAAAATAAGCACAAGGCTTACATAAGGGTAAAAAACACATGATAAGGAACACAAAAGAACCTAGGAAAACCATATGGCTCAAGAAGACTCTGCTATCTTTGAACAAGGATAAAAAAAAGCTAGACAAAGTGTCAACAAGGAAAGAGTAAATATAAAACCATACATAAATGGGAATACCAAAAATGAGTGCAAAACATAATAAAATAAGTTGCATAGTGCAATTTATGTTATTACATTGTACAGAGATTTTTTACTCCATTTTAGTGCAAGCATTTAACAATAGGATGAATGATTTATGTTATTAAAAATAGGGGCATCTCCATTTTAGTGCAATTTATGTTAGGAAAAGTATTTGACACTGTTAGTGTATTCTACTCTAGTTAGGCTAATTTAAGCCTAGTTAGGTGTTGGAGTTGATCCTTGACCCATTCACCATGAGGTGTCAAGGTTGTTGAGGTGACTTTAGAAGTTTCCAATCCCTCTCAACGTCTCTCCCTTGCATAGAGGAGAGCAACTCACCACCACTACAGGATGAGGAGTCCTCTCCTTAATCCATGGCATGTGCAACTCTCCACCACTGTAGGATGAGGAGTCCTCTCCTCAATCCATGGTATGTGATTTCCTATTCTTGTGGCATGGGTTTGCTCATCCTCATCCTTTATAATGAGGGTTTGCGCTCATTGTTAGTACTAAGTAAGTTGAATACAATATCATTGCATTCTAAAATCATCAGTGTTTTTTGTTAATCCTTTGTTCTTGTAGGTTTCTTCAGACACCTTCTTTTGTGAGATTCAAAATTCAAATATATCTCTATTAATGTTGTGGGCATAAAATTTAGTGCAAGTATTTAACAAGAAGTGTCATCATTAACTTATATTATTAATAGGGATACATAGAATCAAATTGCACTAGACATGTGTTTAGTCAACTTAAAGTAAGAGGGTTAACAAGGCTAGTTATCTAATTTTGAATTTTGAATCTTAGAAAGGAAGGTGTCAACAAGGAAATTAGAATAAATAATAGGCATTTAATAAAACAATTTAAAACACTCTATTTTAATCCATGCAAGCCACTAATTGTTTATAAAATGGATGTGCTTGTGATCTTAAAGATATGTGGGCACTCTCATTTGACTAATATAACAACATTCTCTAGATTATTAATTTAATAATATGAGTTTGTATTGAAAATAGATGATAAAATGATATAAGATGAGGGTGAATATATAAATAATGTAAAGCTACATGCATAAGGATATGTATCTATACTACTAAATAAAAGATAGAAAATAAGCTCAACTTTACACAAAATACTATTATTTATCACTATGTTCATGTTTCAAAACGCTTCCTTCAAACAACACAAAACTAAATAAATAATAAAATAAATATACAAATTTCAGCATAATGAAATTTGTCTTTAATCACTTATCTCTATTAAATCTTGGTAATAATAAGAAAACAACTAAATATGATTTTTTAAACTTATTTTATGCAAACAACTTAATTTTGAATGCTTCTAACATGCCACTTTTCCCTTGAATGATGGCAGTGGCTTTGTGCTAAACTTGGTTGGATATCAGCATTACCAAATGATATATTAACACTATTCAAATCTTGGCCAACTCTTTTTAGGGACAACTTGTGTGGAAATTTATGGATCATTTCTCCTTCAATTATGATATGGGAACTATGGAAGGAGAGAAATAGGAGAGTATTCCAAGGGAAATCCATGGAGATAGAAATGCTTATGAATAAGATTGAAGTTGTCATTGTGGAAACAATGAACTCAAGAATTCATGCCCAAAGCAACAAATCAAAATTTTATACAGGCTAGGATGACAGTATGTTCAAGAACTGGTTTGGTCTAAAAACTTCTCAAGTTATTGGGAAAGGTTTTCAAGTCAGAAAATAAAACAGAGCAAATTGTATAAGGAGACCTCCAAATATTGGATGGTTCAAACTGATTTTTGATGGAGCGTCCAGAGGGAATCCAAGTCGATCAGGAGCAGGTGGTGTGATTCACTCATGGCAGGGAAAAACTATTGCAAGATATTCAAAACCATTGGAGATTGATACAAACAACGTGGCAGAATTTAAGGCTCTAGTGACAGGGCTATCCCTTTGCATAGAATTGAACTTGGCAAAGGCAGAAATTGAAGGGGATTCAACTATTGTGGTAAATGCAATAAGAGCTAAGAAAGTGTTGAGCTGGAAATTACAATCATTACTAGTTTCAACAATAAACCTGATGGATAAGTTTGCAAATGTAACGATTAACCATATTTACAGAGAAGGCAATACAATGGCAGATGCATTGGCAAATATGGGAGTTGATGGAACGACACTTAAACAGATAACTCCATGATGAGCAAGGCTTTATGTGGATAAGAATTTGAATGACATCCGAGAGGAAGAGAAGAGAGTTGTTTGAGATTCTAAGAGTGGTGAGACAAGTAAGAATGAAGAGAAGGAAACAAGGTCCACAATGAAGAAAATGATTCATTCCCAGAACCGAAAGTGGTAGATCCATCTTCAAATTTGGGCATTTAGTTATTACTCGTAGTGTGGTCCAATAGAGGAAGAATACATTAGGCAAAAAGGGCAAAGATAACGACTCTTGATGATGTTTGGTGTTTTGCCGTTTGTTTTTTACTGTCATCTGCCTTTTTTAAACTCAAACTTTGCTCAATCATAGTTGTACCAATAGGTGGTAGCTGCCTTTTTATGATAAGATTATAGACTTTGTTCAAGATAGCTTTAAGGTTTCATGTTTTTATTTTGATCTTCTCATGGAAGCCATGATTCTGCTTGTTTTATCTTCTATTGAGGCTTCAAGTCTTGTAAATCCTTATACTTTTAATTTGAATACAATCTCCTCGGCTTCAGCCCCTTAATTATCAAAAAAATAAAAATAACAAAGTTAAGCACTGGAATAGACACACGCATCTAGAGGCAGTGAAAGGTTGAAACTTTTATTTCTTGTTCTCTTTGTGCAGATGGGGGTTTGTGCTTATCACCGAAGTCAGCTTTCTTCTCAAAACAGAAAGAGCTTTATTTTTCTTCATTAATTTCAGAGCCCCTTCTTTGATAACACAGGGGTAGCCGTGTTATTTGACCTCCATATCTTGTGTTGTGATATTTATCCATGTGTAGTATCCTTTTTACAAGGCATAACGGAAATTCATGGTCATGACAAATTTAACACAAGTAAAATTCACCATCAGCAATTTACAATTGTGGAAAATTAATCGCATGGAAATTAATCGTATTAATATTTTTTTAATTTTATTTTCCGTAATTGCGATTTGCATTACTGGTGGTGAATTTTACTTGGAATGAATTTGCCATGACGATGAATTTTTCTGTGGTGAATTGTTGACGGTGCAGCTTTTTACACATATTTTTATTTTTAATGCCGGGTTGGAATCATGTTCAAAGTATGAGAATCAGAATTCTATTTAAAGCTGGTGCCTATGAACATTTGGACATAGGCATTTCCGAGTTTAAATCAGTTATTTGTCCAAATGCGGTCCCCATTAAGCCTACAGATAGACTGTAAATTGAGTCAATTTCTCTGATCCTCATCAATATTCTGGTACGTCATCTGCCACTGGGTTTGTTATATATTAACTTCAATCACATCAGAGCAAACCCAACAATGCACAAAGGATTATAAGGTTCTACCCTGTGTGAACTTTATTCAGTTGGTTTGCAATTTCTATTTCCAAATATTTCCAACAGGCAATGGAGAATGATGGCAAGGAAAGTGAGAAGAAGCCAAGCGATGTCCTGAGAATAGGAGTGGAGAATGAAACAAAGAGCATGAAATCTTGTGCTCAATTGCATGGAGTTCTCCACATGTACTCAGGCGATGGGGATTCAAGTTATGCAGAAAACTCTACAAGGCAGAGGTATGTTTTCCATGTACTGCAGCCGCTGTTTAAGGCAGTCATTGAAAAGCTTATAATCCCCAAGGAGGGTCCTATCAGAATTGCAGATCTTGGGTGTGCTACTGGGCTCAACACCATATCAGATGTGGATTTTGTTACGAGGACGTTGAAAAATCTCTGCCTTGGATCAGAATTAGCAGTGCCACAGTTTCAAGCTTTTCACTCTGATTTGCCATCCAATGATTTTAATGGGTTGTTCAATCTGTTGGTCCGGACTACTCGTCCGTATTTTATCGCTGGGGTACCTGGATCTTTCTACAATGTCCTCTTTCCAAATTCAAGCATTCATGTATGCTTTTCTATAATGGCCCTCCACTGGATCTCAGAGGTGATCACTTTTTTTTTTTTTTAAGTTTTCTTTCATGTGGGTACATGTCATTTCAAACTTATAATGCTAGAATTTTATGGAAAGCTAGTGTTCTCAATGAATTGTGGATCTCTTTAGGGGGTGGCTTCTTTAAAGGTTACCTGTTAGTATGATTTTAATTGCAGGTTCCTGAGGCTGTTGTGCATAAGGATTCACCCTTCTACAACAGAGGAAAAGTGTGGATCAATAGAGGCAGGGAAGATATTGCAGATATATACTCAAAGCAATCTCAGAAAGATCTCACCACTTTCATGAAGTGCAGAGCAGTGGAGATAGCACCAGGAGGCATATTGTTTCTTTGTTTGATGGGGAGACCCGATGATTCACCCCCAACACAACAAGTTTCAGTGGATGGGGAATTCTGTGGTCAGGACTTTGAAGAAGCATGGGATGAACTTGTCACACAGGCATAAACCTTCACCACCTCTTTCTTGGAGAGATGTCATATTTATGTAATGTTAGATTCCAATGGCTATTAATACTATTTTACTGTTATGCAGGGAATTGTCAGCTTGGAATTGAGAGACTCATTCAATCTTCCATGGTACTTCCCAAATTCAATTGAGGTGAGAAAGGCAGTTGAAGAGAGTGGTGCTTTTGAGGTAGAGACAATGGAAGTATGTCAAGGGGTGCCAAGCATGTCTGAGGAGTCATTTGAGCAGTGGGTGAAGGAGCCAAGTACCTTTGCAAAGATGAAGGCAAATCTGGTTAAGAGTTTTGTGGGCAGTTTAGTTGAAGCCCACATTGGCATTGAGCGTTCAGACATGCTTTTCCAGAGGTTTGAGCAGAGAGCAGCAGCCCTTCTCCACTCCTCTCCTCCTTCAAGATTTGTCACCTGCACTGTTGCCTCCCTCATCAGAAAAGTAGGCGATCACTAAAATAACTTTGTGATCTTTCTGCAAGTGAATAATCACTCTGCCACAGTATACGGTATGTGATTGTTGGGAATGGACTTATTTGATCTGCTAAACATATCTCATTGCCGTTACAGGAAACACATTGACTCTGATGTATGCCAAAACATCAAACAACATAAAAAAAGAAAGAGTCTGCCAAAAAAAAAATAGAGGCAATCAAAAAGTTACAAAAAACTGTCAAATAGTAACAGCAACAAAAGCAATCTTGGACTTCTTGACGTGCAATAATTAGAAAGCATCCTCATTAACTGAAATGCAATATTTAATATTATGAATTGATGTGCAATAATTAAAGCTGGGCATTCTCTTTGAATTTTTTAAATAAAGTATCTCTAACATATGGCCGTAAAAGGCAGCACTTGCTATCCATCAACCAACTTAAATGATCACCTTTGTAAGTGACAAATATTTTTTAATCTTTACTTGAAATATTATAATTTGAAAATTTTATCTAAAATATTAGGATAATAGTTGTGTGTTTATGTTGAGGTAATGTGACGACAAATCATGTAATTTTATATAAAGTTGGGTCTATTTACATAGCTTTTGTCGGATTCTTACTAACATTATCCTATGCTGATTGATATATTTTTACTTTAATATGCATTCTTTCCTATACATTTGACTTATCTATCTATTGACCATTTTGATCTACATATTGATTCTCAAATTGCTTATATTTATCACAATCCATTATGATTGTTTGACCCCATGTCAAGTATGTGGCTATGATGTCACCCCTACAATATGAACTAGACCCTCTTAAATTCAAATTTAATCAACAAGAAACATTTCCTTTCTTGCCTCAAATTGATTACATACAAAATTGTGAGTTATTATTATGTGTACTTGCATAAAAACCATTCCTTTGCAATATTTTTATCATCATAGAGTCAAGAGATCTATCATTCATTATAGATATCTAGTATATTCTAAAAAGAGCAATTAGAAGAAAAAATCAAAGATGACAATTTTTAATTTGGTGCAAAAAAGTAGCGAACTTGATTTTTAAGAATTTATTTGTTGCCTTCAATCATTTAGCCAAAGTTGTTGATTTAGCTTCCTTACATAGTTTAAAAAGTCAAGGAATAGTGGGATTCCCTCAAGTCCAATCCACTAACCCCTTTTTTCCTATGAGAAATCAAATAGTTTACTTTTTTAGATTGCATAGAGGGTGGAAATTCAATGATTATTAGATGTCAAGTTCACAGACTAAGTTTTTAATTTTAAAATAGACCTAGATTAGTAGACTTGACTCAAAGTACAACTAAGAAGAATATTTTGATTCTAATCCATACATTTGACTCTCAACACTTTTACTTGATTCTCAAGCACAAAGATTATAGATGGTTATCAATTTGGAACTCATTTGCAAATCATAGAAATAAGTAGTCTATCCTTCTTGTTTCCTTTATAAAAATAGTAAATATGTGTATCAACGATCTATCTAGCTCTATCTCATTTTATTATTATTTAGTGTAATGGTTAATTGATGATATTTTGTATGTATTTCATTTAATTATTTGAGACTACCCCATAGGAAATTTGTATTTATTTTCATTTTGGTGAACCTAATGAACCTTAAATAACCTTAGATCTTGTTAGAGTTTTCAGATCTACATTTATATCTAAATTTTTCCAGTAGTTAGATCTAATTTATCCTTTTTTCATCTTTATTTCAAGGGTTTGGCGTTTTTCTTCTTTGACTATCCTTTTGCACTATTCCTAGTGTAGATAGGTTTAGAATTTGGGGAATAACCATGAATCAATAATAGCAACCACAAAACTACCTAATTCAAGCTATGAAGACCCTAATCTAACAATGATGCACAAATGACAATAGAAATCATAATAATAATGCAATAATACTCAATCTCTATGCCATAGTTGATTCACCTTCATTGCTCTTCTCCATTTTGCTTTGTTTGTTCTCAAATTTGCAGTATGCAATGTACTCACTAAGCTTGATGTTTATGCAAGATAGCTCTAGATCTCAAGATAATGATAGAAAAATATTGAAGATTGTGGTTGTTCAAAATGAATGATATGAGAAGAAAAATATTGAAGATTGTAATTGTCCTTGAAATGAGAATGATAGGTTGCTTTTATAGAAATTAAATTCAAATGAAGGGCTAGGATTGAGAGATGATTTATGGTTATCAATGAATGAGATTAATTGAGAGGAAAAAAGATAAGGATAGGAAGAAGGGACTGTGATCCAATAAATTGGAATAAGAGATAGGGCTTAGCTAGAAAAAGGTAAATTAAATAATTAAAATAATTATTTAATTTAGGGAATGGTGAGATGAATAATTAAATAATAAAAATTATTATTTAATTATAGAACAATAGGTGGAATGGTAAATATTAAATAGTTAAAATAATTATTTAATAGAGAGTGGATAAAATGAGGAATAATTAAATAATAAAATAATTATTTAATTATAAGGGAGAGGAAAATGATAAAATAATTAAATAAATATAATTTGTTTAATTATGTAGGGAAAAAGCTAATGAACAATTAAATAATTAAAATAATTATTTAATTATAGAGGAAAATGAAAATAAAGAATTAACTAAATAAGAATTTTTAAATTAATCAAGGAGGAATAAGGATAAAGTGAATTAATTAAATAATTAAGAATTATTTAATCAATAGAGGAATGTGGCACTAGAGAATAATTAAATAATTAAAATTATTTAATTATTTATGGAAGAAGGTGAATTAGTGATAAAACGTTGTTTGCATGCTTGGGACATTTTTCAGTGTCTACATTTTGCCCATCTTTGATACAATGTGATTTTGAGCATTGTGCCAAAGAATAACTATAAAATTTCAAGTCAAGATATGCCCCAATGTGCCTTGGCAGATGTAAGATAGGATTCTACCTCATGAAGAAAATTGACAAATTTTTGAAAATTTCCAAAAAAAATTGGCAACTTTACCAATAAGCTAATTTGATAGGCGCAAATGCATTGACGATAAAAAACTAGGCTTAAAAGGTGGTCTAGGGATTAATGGATGGGATGTTAGTACAGAAGAAAAAGAGTGATGGGGAAAATAATAAAAGATAGAAAATGGATGGATTGGAACATGCTATCTTGAGATCTTGTTAATAAATGATCAAGCTTTTATTCTATTGCATGATTATCATCACAAAACTTATTATGGAAGTGGATATAGAACACCAAGATATGACATAGACCAAGGTGTGATAGGTTATCCCTTGCAAAAATAGACACATGACAAACAAGGAGTGCCATGATGCAGACTAGAAACCACATAACCTTGCTAGAACATATGAGTAATTAACCACAAAGCATGTTAATCCTGACACAAGAAAGCATTAGATTGAGCTTTAGCTTGTGTATGATGTTTTGATTATGCCAAATGGATCCCCAATCACACACTAGGAACCTAGTTTCCCCAACCATATTGCCAAGACAAACCGCAAACAAAAATCAAAGAGAAAAAGGTCATGATCCATCATCGCTCCTCTAAATCCTTCTTGGGACATCCTCGAGGGGCATAGTAACATGAACAGAGATAAAAAGATAAGAAAAACTAGACCAAAAGAGTCAATGGCCATTTAGATCTTCTGCCAATGAATGTTTGTATGATTAGATTTTGGATAATGATAGCTTCTGGTTTCAAGAATGGTACACCTTGTATAAGACCAATGATGGATTGAGTTTGGTTTCAATGGTGCAACAACTTGTTGGATAGCTAAAGCTTGGTTTTAGAAATGTGACATGTCATATAAGACATTTAGTCTGCTTTGAACATTTGCAACACCTTGTATAAGATTGTTTGGTAGATGATAAGGATTACTAATTGTTTGTTGTTTGATGGTTGATACTGATGCTTTGATAGGTACTTATGTTTAGGAAATTGATCTGTTTGGCTTGAGGGTTATTTGTATAGTTTTTTTGTTGCTTTACGATTTGAATAAGCTCACTTCTCTTGTTTGACAATTGCTTGTGTCTGCACAAAATGTCAACCTTAGCAAGGGAAATTTTATTATGATACGATTTGGGATGGATGAAGACCTTGTTATGACAAACCCTAAGGGACTATCATAATGTGTCTGGGGCTCATCGATGATGGCCTTTCCTACATAAAGTGTAGAGACAATGTAGTCCAATTGATTTAGACCATGGATAGTTTATTATTATGACAAAACCTAGAGGACTAACCTAATGCTTTGGGGGCTCATTAATGATGCCCTTTCCTATGTGAAGTCATAGAGGAAAAATATTTCAACCTCTTGGATTGACACAGACTATTTTGGGAGCTTTTGACACTTCAATTTTTTATTTATTTTTCTATTTTTGTTTTTTTGGATTCTATTTTTTAATTTTTTTTGGATTTTGATAGTTTTATGATTTTTTTAATATTTTTTGATGTGTTTTCAAGTGTTAAACCATGTCTAGGATCCATATGAAACCCAAGTCTAGTAATTTCCCCCAGTAAGGTATAGGACCAACTTATTATGGATGAAGAGATGGATGGATGAAAATTTATTATGGATATGAAAAGCGTAAGACACAAAATGTCAACTATTCTCAAGCAATGAGAGGAAATGACTAAGCTTTATTATGGGAAAGATGGAGATGACAGAGTTTATTAGGGAGTGGGATGTGTGTGATAGACCATGCATGGAAGTGAAAAATGAGATAGAATAATAGTAGACAATGGAGCAAAGGTCGGCTACACATGGCTCCTATTTTCCAGGTTTTCACCACAGTACTTATCCAAAGTGCCACCAAAGTGGTTTTCACTATTGGATGGATTGTTCTCTTTACTATTTTCTTTCTTTTTTTTTACTTTTCTAATTTTTTGGTGTCACCAAGATGCTTGTTTGTCAAGTTTTCATCAGGGTAACGATTTTTTTGATTTTTTTTGTCTTTTTGATGGGATTCTTTGAAAGTTAGGTATAGTACTTGCAAAGGTGCATATTATTGATAGGAACTGACGGTGGTTCACCTTCAAGAGTACAAATTTGATAAGCATTTGATCCATATGTTGTAGTTATGATGTAAGGACCCAACCAATTAGGCTCAATTTTTTTGGGTTTCTCTTGCTTTATTTGATTTTTAAGATTTTCTTTCAATACCAAGTCACCAATGTCAAAATTCCTAGCTCTTGCTCTTTTATTATAGCTATGATGAAGGTGATTCTAATATGCTTGTAAATGGACTAATGCATTCTCTCACTTCTCATCCAATAGTTATAGCTCATGCATACATGATACACAATATTCTTCCTCATAAATGAACTAATGCATAGATACTCTCAAGGATTGTAACTCAACCTTAATGGGAAGAATGACTTGAGATTTAAAAATGAGGGAATATGGAGTGGCTCTTGTAGGTGTGTGACTATTGGTGCAATAGGCCCATAGTGTAAGACTGAGTTGGATTTTCTAGTTACAACCAGTGCCATCGATATTCTTCTTTAGGATTTTGAGGATAGTCTTGTTAGATTCCTTAGCTTGACCATTACCCTAGAGTTGTATGTAGTGGCAAAGTGGTGCTAGATGTGAAATCTCTCGCATAGTTCACAAACCAATTTTTTTAAAGGGTGATTTTTATCTATAATGATGGATTGGGGAACACCATACTGGCATATGATGTAATTAAGGATGAACTTGGATATTTTTTTACCAATGATGTAGGTCATTGACTAGATTTGATCCATTTGGTAAAATTATCAGTTGCAGTGATGATAAAATTATGACCATTGGTAGAGGTAGCATGGATCTTTCCCACAAGGTTGAGTCCCCATTGAGAGAATGGCCATGGTGATGTAACTGGATCAAGTTCCTAAGCAGGTGCATGCACAGTATCTTAATGTCTCTGACATTGGTGATTTTTGTTAACAAAATAATAGGGATCACATTCAATAGTAGGCCAACAGTATCTCGTTCACATAAGCTTTTTAGCTAGGGTAAGACCAGCAAAGTGAGCTTTGTATATATTGTCATGTACCTCATGTAAAGCCATTTGCACTTCATCTAAATCAAGACATCTTATGAGGGTTTTATCTATACTACGATGGTAAATGGTATCACTAATGATGACATATTTGGATGTTTTTCAGATAAATATCTTGTACGTTGGTTAGAGGACAAGTCAGGAGGGATAATTTGGTCATGCAGGCAATTGTAAAAGTCTTTGTACCAGGGAGAATCGGGACTAGCAAGTTCACACACGAGTTCAAATTTGGGGACATCAAACATGTGGATCAATATTTTTTCCACCAAGAACTCATATTATGGCAAGTTATTAGGTGTATCCAAGAGAGATCCAATGGTTGTCATTGCATCAATTACCTTGTTTCGAATCCTCAAGGTTTGAGTAAAAATGATGACATCAAAATATTGCTTTAAACTAATCAACCATTCGCTTGTAGGGAGAGCTTTTCATCTTTTGTGTCATAGTCATCATTAACCTAATGAATAACTAATGGGGAGTCACCATATACTTGAAGATTCCTAATTTTCTATTTAATGGCCATTCGTAGTCTTGTTAGAAATGCTTCATATTTAACCATGTTATTTGTGTACGAGAACATTATTCTATATGACTTAGGTATATAATCTCCTTGAGGTCTGACAAAGAGAATATTGGCTCCTAAACCATGATTTATATAAGACCCATCAAAGTAAAATTTCCATGTTGTATCTAAGTCTCTATTGTGAAGATGGATTCATCAGTAAAATCAAACTAGAGGATGATCTACCACTGTTGGTGAGTCTACGAGTTGATCAAATATCACTTGTCCATTCATTACCTTATGTCGATCAACATATTCTATGTCATATTCACTCAAGATCATGACCCATTTTTCTAACAGGCCTATTAGCATTGCTTTATCAAGTATATATTTTAAGGGATTAATCTTAGGTACCAGTTTTGTTTGACGGTTCAACATGTAATGTCTAAGCTTCTACATGGAAAAAACAACTACAAGACATTCTCATTCAATAGAGCTATAATTAAGCTCATACCCTACAAGAGTGTGATTGATATAATAAATAGCTCATTTTTTCCATCATTAGCCATTTTGTGCTAACAATTCCCCCAATACTGATGTGGTTTTTGATATGTATAATATGAGGTGTCTACCATTAATAGGAAGCATAAGAACCATAGGGGAAAACAATTACTCCTTGATTTGTTGGAATGCTTCTTGGAAACGATTGGTCCAAAAGAATGGGACTCCCTTGTGGAGAAAATTTTGAAATGGTTGAAGTTTATCGGCTAATTGAGCTATGAAACTTCAAATAGATTATAATATTCCTTGTAGATTGTGTAACTGACTTATTTTTGTTAGTGGAGGCATCTCCAAGATATCTTTCACTTTTGTAGGATCAACTTCAATACCTCTACAAGAGATGATATATCCTAGGAGTTTACCTGATTGTACTTCAAAGACACACTTCTTTGGATTTAACCTAACTTTGTATTCTTCCAATCTCTTGAAAATATTGTCCAATATTGCTAGATGACTATCTCTTGATAGAGATTTTTCTAATAGGTCATCAACATAATCTTGCATAAGGGTATGCATGTAGTCATGAAAAATAGTACTCATAGCTCTCTGATATGTTGCTCCAACATTCTTAAGACCAAACGGTATGTCGTTCCAACAAAAGGTACCCCAAGAACATGTGAAGGTTATTTTATGTTGGTCCTTGAGAGTAATTTTGATCTAATTATATATCCTAAAAAATCATACATAAGCAATAGTATCTCATATCCCGCTATGAGGTCTACTATGATGTCAATGTTGGGTAGCGAGAAGTCATCTTTAGGAAAAGCTTTGTTTAGATCTCTAAAGTTTGTGCATACTCGGATTCCACCAATTACTTTAGTTATGGGAACTAGATTTGATATCCATTTTGTGTATTTTATCGAACGAATGAAACCAACATCCAAAGGTTTCTTTAACTATGCTTTAACTAAGAGCACAATCTATGGATGCATTTTTCTCATTTTTTGTTTGACGGGTTTAGCATTTGGAACAAATGGAAAATGATATATAATTAGCTCAGGATCCAACCCAGGCATATCAACGTATGACCATGCAAAGTTAGTTTTTCTCTCTAATAAGAAAGTGATAAACTCCTGTGTTTCCTTGATTGTTAAAGATGTTATAAGGTGAATGATTTTAGGATTACCATTTGTACGTAGATTGACCTCTTCTATTTTTTCCACAAGCAATGGTGATCTCTTCTAATTTATGGGGAGACTATCCAACCCTCCATCCTTAGGCACCCCAGGGAGGTTTTCACCCTAGGATAGGTCCTTTATTTTTACTTTTTCTTGGTCTAAAGGTGCCTTTTGACTTTCACCTAGAGACCTATTCTTTTTCTTTTTATCACTTTTGTTACTAGAGGGTGGGACAAACTCTCAAAATTATACTACATCGTCAAGTTCTAGATGATAAAACCAAATTTATGATCCCCACTCGATATCCCTTCTTGAAGTCCCATGAACTCAACTACTGCTTTGTTATTCTCCAATATGTCTAGACTCAACGATCCTTGTTGATCTCAATCTATGAATTATGAGTAGGCGAGGGGTAAGTCACCATAATTATCATTAAAGTTCAAGGAATGAGAGCATATGGTAAAGACAGAGGTATTATCAAGATCCCAAAAGGAGTCAATCCAAGCATGACCATTCATGGATTTGGTTGAAGAAGAGGATAAGTCAAGATCTTGAAAGGTCTTAGCTAGGTCATAATCGCTAGATGCGTAGGAATCTCACTCCCATTCATTAGAGTCGATTCTAGTATGGTATTCCTCAGATGTCTTGATTTTATGAAGCATTTAAATTTTCACTCGAAGGAAACTTAGCACAAAGAGGACTTTCCTTTAGTGGTACATACCCTAACCTTGTGTTCTTTAGTAATCGGGGAGGAAATATTGGTTTGCCATCCCATGTTTTTTTCAAACCAAAACCACTATGTCCATAATAACCTTCTTGTTTCATGATCTTAAACCCTTTTGAATATTTCTCAACTAGTATTTTCTTAGACTTAGTGTCTTCTTCATCCTTGTAGATCCATGTAGAAATATCCTCACATATAGACTCTTTTCTCAATTCACCCCACTTAGTGAATATAGTAGAAGGATTATGAATGATTAATTTAGTTTCCTTCTTGATAGGATGAGGTTTCCCATAAGATTTCAGTGATGTGGGTAACTTCCTAACACAAAATAAGCTCTCCATGTTATATTCACCACATCTCGTGTCATGGATCCAGACCTTGGTTTTGGAAGGCATGGTGGATGGAATGGATGATTTCACTAATGAAGATGGATCGATGTAATGCGATGAGGTGGAGGATGAAGCTTCCCAAAATTGATAGGCACTTGATGTTTAGTAGTCCCTTTTAAATTATTGCATTATTGGAAGGGGTTGGGATCACCTGTTATTGTGATTTTGGTACTATTGTATGGAGACTTAAGGCATTGATGGTATGTGGAAGGTGCAACCCTAATGGCATGAATCCATTGGCGAACAAGCAGAAGATTGTATGGTAAGTCTAGATCCAAGACTTGGAATATTGTGTTTTGAATTTCGGGTCCAACTCTTACATGAAGTGTGATTATACCCTTGGATGAGTGCTCAACATTGTCATAAGGCTTGATAATGATTTTCTTAGACTCGTCTATACAAGCTTCAAATAATCCCAATGTTGTGACCAATTTTAGGGTACATTTATTTAGACCTACTCCACCATCTACCAAGACTTGTTTGATTTTGTGTTTATTCATGTATACCTCAACGTTCAATGGATCATTATGGTTTGATCGTTGTGTAAAAAATCTTGCTCAAAAAATATGAAATGATGGTTGTAGCAAAGTATCCTACCATGGTCTGAAATTGGTTAGCATTTAGGTCCATGGGAATAGATGTTTCTTGCAAATCCTTGTCTAAAATGGCCTTATGCTTAAGGAATATACAAAGTAACTCAAGAATGGATATTTTCGCAAGAGTCTTTCCTAGATGGTCTAAAATGTTATATTGACTTTTTGGTGGTGGATTAGAAGTGACCCCTTGCAAGGTCACTTTAGCTCTATGAGTGGTAATGACACATTTTTAATTTTTATTGATGGTTGTTGTTCCCTCAGCACACACACCTCGTTCGGAATGGGGACCCTCTCTTTCCTTCACCTTGCCAGGTCATTTTGTCACTGCCTCATTTTGTGTTCCTCCAAAGTCTCATCTTAAATTGACCATGTTTTGTCCCCTCAAATTTTTCCAAGTGTTGGATCCTCATGGGGTCCCTTTGGCAGTTTTCCTCTACCAACGGCCTTGGAGCCCTCCGGGTCTGACACGACAGGTTTCCCTCGCCGAATTTCCATTGCACATTTGTTGTTCCAAAATAACTGAAGGCCTTTTCCTTCCCATGAGCCAAGACCCAACTACTCGATCGTCATCCTCATCACTTGCACTACCAAACTAACTGTCTTTCACTCGAGCTGGGCCCACTCCACTGAACTTCCTTCCTCGGGAATTCGTTGTGTGTTTTTTCGTGTTGAACGGCCATCCTCGACTGGAGTTTTGACCATCAAACCCTAGACGTTTGTTCGCCAATGGTTTCCAACACAAATTTTTGAGCGACTATCTGCTAGCGTCCCTCCGGCCTCCAAGTTTCGGACCTCCCACCGTCGTCTAGGAGTTTGAACTAGCCAAACTTGCCATCCATTGTACTTGCATTAATGGATGTATTAAATTCCAATTAGGGGTATAAAAACCTGGCCTGACCTATCATTTTTACATGTCAGGTTAGCCAGGAGAAAGTTTAGGAGCGCCAGAGAGATCCAGTGCCTTTGCCATTCGCCGCTACTGCACCTGTTGCCTTCTTCAGAGATTTAGTGGTCTTCATCATCGATTTCTTAAGGTATGCTTGTCGTCCACACTCCTGCATTTTTTTTGGGTGATTTCACATTTAAGTGATAAGTAAACCAAGTTAAAATGCATCTATCTAGTAGATGAAGAGAATACCTAAAAAACCCATGTTGTCGAATTGCAAGAAAACCTTCGAAATTGCCCTAAAGTTGAATCCAAAACCTTGTCATCTAGACGCCGTTCTTATTAAAGAGTGCCCGCACCCTCTAGACCTGAGCTTCCCCATCGCCATCCAAAAAACATCAAAATGCTTAACTTTGAAATGACGGAGAAATGGCTCCCCGGGCCCGTGGCTCCGGATTTCCCTGCCCTGTTTGCCATCGAGACTTAACAAAATCAACTTTTCTACCTTTGAAGACTCCCGAGCCCACTCCCATGGGATTCCATCCCTGGGATGTTGCATGGTTTTCACTATTTCAAATGGCATACCCGCCTCATCCGCCCGTGCCCTGGGCCCTATCATACCATTTGCCGACCGAGTTAAACGAACAAAGTGCAACTTCCCTAGCATCCTCCAGGCCCGACCTTTCGAAGTTTTGTTCGTGGAATTCTGCATGGGCATCATCATTCCAAATGACCAAATGACCTCTTCTTTCTACCTCCTAGGTCTCGCATGTTCCATTGCCACTTGAACACCAAGTAACCAAAACCTAGGTCAACCTTCGTCAGACTGCCTCCCTCAAGTTTTTGTCGTCAAGATTTTGTCCCGTCTCAGCTGTCATAAAGGAAAAAATGAGCCCGTCTTTCTAACCTCTAGAGCCCAGTGCCCCAATAGCCCAAAAACTTAATGAAGGAAATCCAAAGGCCAAACGCGATGTCAGGTCCGGTCCATTGGGTCGCTCCCACTAGATTTTCGTTCAGCATCCACCGTTCCAAGTGGCCATCGTCCAACAGCTTCCCGAACCTTGAGACCCAAGCACTTAAAATATTAAGAGGTTATGTCAACCGCCTTCTACCTCCTAGGTCCCGGACCCCAGAACGTTGCCCTCAGAGTTTCGTTTCTTTAGAGTTGTTCCAAACAGAAAATTCCTAACGGCTTTCCTTCCTCACATCTCTGGGCACTCCAAATATGATTCTAATGACCTACAATATAGAAAGGAGCCTTGACCCACACGCTCAAATGGAGCCCTCCACTGCATGAATCTTTCAAATCATCCAAACTTGAAGCCAAGAGAAACCATACAGATTTTCCTGCCTTGTTTTCCCTTCACAACAACAATCCTACCAGGGAAATCCGACCCCTTGGGCCCGGGTTGACCAAATTCCCTCCAGTAAGCTACTAATGACATCTCAAAGCAAATGTTTGATTTCATGAATGATGTATTACCCAACCTAACTTTATTAGCAGGGGTTTTGGCTAACATTGATGTCTTTATGCTTAATTTCACTTATCACGCCTTTGTCTACAAGATATATGGAATTAGGTGCAGAACCCTTGGGGGTAGCTACAGAGAAAGACAAAGGGAAGAAATCAAGCAGAGTTCCTCATTGGAAAGAGGACAAAGACCAGATGAAATATCAATTCCAAGGGGAGCCCTTACACTCAAAGGTTGTTATAGACTAGAAGGAAATCACATATACCAATATTGGACACATTGATATTGATGAATTTAAACAGAGGGTCAGAGTCAGCCCAAAGATCAACAATGCAAGCTTATTAGAAGTAGCAGAATTGCTAAGGTTGTAGGCTTTCCTCCATCCCTTGTCACTCCTGAATTGGTCATGGATTGCAGGCAAGCATATCAACTAGAGACCCGGACAATAGTTAACAAAGATGGGAACATTTTTGCTGATATGTCAGGTGAAGCAATAACAAAAACCTTCCATATCCCTACCTTTGGGGAAATGGAGGTTCCAACCATTGAGGAATGTAAAGCTATGTGGGACCAAGACCCGGTTGGATGCAAGAAACTTATAAATCAGTATTGGCTCAAAGAGAAGTGGGGCAATGCTGCGAAGGTCCACCAAAAACTCTTCCGCAGTGATTTCCTTGAAGATTATCATGACCTAGTGACTCTGTTAAGCAAAATAATGGGACTTCCTACTGCAACATACTTTCAAGAGTGGATGGTCTATTTTGTAGAGCAAATCCTTCACAAAAAGGATGAGGATTCCATGCAGACCACATTCTACTGGGAGAGAATAATAAGTGACTGCTTCCACCAACAGTTTATGAATATCAAGAAGACCTCCAAATTTCATATGACATCCTACCTTGTTTACTCACTGGTCAAATGAAGGTAGTATAGTGGATTTTTCAGAGTTCCTGATGAAGAATCTAGTTGTGCATTAAAATTTTACGATAGATACCCTCAGTTGCAGTATAGAAATTTCAAGAGGGACTATTATAGAGTGAATGACACTTTCATAGGTCACATTATCAGACTACTTGGAGGATAATTTGAGAGAAGAGTCTCCCACAGTGCTTGAGCATTCCTGAAATAGTACGCCTTCTTGTTTATTCAGTACCCTAAATTCACCTACATTCGTGCCCAAGGTTACACAGAGAGGCCAAATAAGCTGCCCTGGTATCCCAACGACCGGATTATATTGCTAGAACTCTCTCTATAGCTGCGACATGTACATGTTCTCCTTAGCAACAAGCATTTGGCGGGAATCCGCTATCCCCTTTATTTTGTTCAAGGGATGTATAAGTTGCAAACCTCTCAGTGTGCATAGGGAACTCAGAGAAGGAGCTAGCAGAATATGATTTCACCCTGCACACTACTCACCCATGGATGGACCCATATGGGAACATAAGGAAAGCATTGGGACCCAACTACACCCATTTGCATCACATTGAATATTTTTGGGCGGATTTCCAAGATGATAAGGAGGTGCACGTGAGGCACTATATGAGAATGATTGCGTACTTTGTGAAAAGAGTGAATTTATTTCCTATACCTGATCAAGTTGAAGAAGATGAAAGCACAGTCATGGACCCTAGGTACAATGCAGTCATTAACTTGTCATTGCCAGCAATAGATTGGGATGAGCAAGAGGTCGATCACCTTGATATTATAACCAAGCCCATCAAGGCTCACACCAAGGAATGGGTTGATGGATAGGTTGCCCAGTTGAAGGAACAAGGGGTTATCCTAACCAATGAAGGGCTCAAAAGTGAACCTAGTGCCACAAATTATGCCACTACTACAACCTCAACTGGAGAAACCTCAAAATCATCGCCGCTCACAAGATCAAGGAAAAGGAAAGAGGCCAAGGAGTAGAAACTGAATCCAAAGGTCAGGAAGCATTACAGGGCTACCCGTAATTCAAGAAGATCCCCTCCGCATAGGAGAAGAAATGGAGATGGATTGGCCAAGATTCCCACTGGCTGCCTTTGATGTTGCCATCCCTTTGCCTATTTCTCAAGTTATGGTTAACAAATCCCCACCCACGGTGGACATCTCAGTCCACCTTGCCTCCCCTTCACCAATTGGTACCATTGTATTGGTCGATTCCTCCTCTACTACCACTTATCCACTTTCCTCCACCTATATGGTCCCCACCGCATCACTTCCATTGGCAGTAGCAACAATATCAATACCAACACTCACATTGCTAGAGGCATTCTCGTGGCTCATGCAGAATGTTCCCTCTAAGATTTCCCAAGTACTGATGGATCCCACCATCCAAGCTACCTTAGCATAGGTTCTCGCTTAAGCCCCTCCCTCAAATCCTCTAACAGAGCTACCAGTAATGGAAGCCACAATGCGAATCTCCAAGGAGTTGGAATGACGAGAGAGGGAGGCAACAAAAGCATCAGAGGAAGAAGTGGATGAGTACCATGAACATCTAGAGTACCAACACTTGCAAATTGACAAAATGATTAGTGAGGATGAGGAAATAAGATCTTCTGAAAGCAGAGATGAAGAAGAAGATGTCGACAACAAGTTAATTGGGCAAGCTTTTGATCCCAACCTTGAGGAGGAGCTAGCCTGACAATTAAAGGATGTTGGGGAGGAAATAGGAAGACCACCCTCTAGATAAAGAATACAAGAAGATGATAAGACAAAGGAAAGCAGGGAGCCCCCAACAAGTGAACAACAAGAAGAAAGCCCCAAGCATGATGAGGAGATGTCTCTCTTTGAGGGGAAGGAAGAGCAGGAAAGGAAACAATAGGAAGATGTGCCACCTCCTCATGAAGAAGAAGAGAACGTAGAAGAGGAAGAACCTGAAGGTGAGGTCCAAACTGACAAGAGCCTCGAAATTGAACAGCCTGAGGAGCGCAAACATGAGGATGAACAGGATAGGTAAATTGAAGAAAAGAAAGAAGGGGAGGCTGAGAAAGAAGAAGGTTTCAAGGAGTGACTACCTGCTAAGTCTCCCGTCAAGTGCTTGGTATTTATCTGAGGCTCTAATGAGGAATAGGGAGAAGGCACTAAGATGGAGAAAGAAGCTCCCAGAGATAAAGAAGTAGAAGTCCAAATGAATGAAGAGGAAGGTGATCATGAATCACCTAAAGAGAAATTTGCTATGCCCGAATGGCTAGAGAAGCAACTTGAGAAGAAAGCTTCCACTCCAGTTGACCCAAGAGCAAGGTTGGAAGCTATCTTAGCTCGGGCACAAATTAGTACCAAAAAGGAGAAGCCCAAAATCAGATCTAAGGTGATGATGGATGCCTCCGGATCTAGAACCGCCCAAGTGGCAACGCCAATAATGGGAGCAAAAGGGATAAGCTACAATGTCTCTACCATTGATTTGGGAATGACTACTAGAGAGAAAAAGATAGAGCACCTCCAAGAATATATTTCCACGGTAGTGCACCTAATACAATAGGACAAGATTTCAAAAGAAGAGCTCAGGGCATAGGTGGTTGACCTAATGGCATACATCCAACAATGGTCCTCTACAAAAGAAGTACCTACCACATTCGTGGCTCCATCGCAACTACTATCAAAAGAGAAAATAGACAAGATGGAAAAGAGAAAGAACCTAGATAAGACTACAAAAGGTTGGTTCTGGCAAGTCCTATATGTTGGAAACATGGGCATCGACAGTGCTATCTGGATAGCTAACAAATTCTTGGATCTCCAACAACCTCTTGAGGTATGAGGAAGCTTTGCGCTGACTTCCCGGAAAGGTGTGAATCCACCTACCCAAAGATTGAGGCTATTCTTAAATTTCCAAGCGTGACTTGGGAAAAGGAGCTCGCATTCAAGATGGATGACCACTGGTTGGTGGATGTATGGAAGCATGACTTTGTGAATCAAAAAGAAAGGTTGAATTTGGTGCTTGATAAGGTGAATGTGGACATCAAGTGAGCTAAAGAAATCAAAGTGGATTGTACTTGGTACTTGAAGCTGCTAACAAGATATGATATGCCTGCCATATAGATGGATCCAGAGAAAGTAAAGCCCCACTTCCAAAAGAAGATCAAGGACAGGATGTCGAATGAAATCACCAATGATTTCATGAGCTTTGTTGCTTGAGCCTTTGCCTAGTCAGATATGTTCTAATACCACACTAATAAGTATTACAAAGATTGGGAAAAGCTCATTGAACAATCCAAAGAGTGGAGTTATCAGGTGCTACATTTTGAGATCATCGACGTGGACAAGCTCCAACCACTAATTCTAAAGTTCATGGAGTATGCAGATTTGAAGAAGTGGGAAGGCAACCCCATTATTTATGAAATGCTCCTAAAGGAATAGCTACAGTAGAAATGGAAACCAACAAAAAGAAAAAATGCTACAGTGTTGTCACCAAAAGACAAAATAGGGATAAAGACAAGGTTGTATTTTAAAATGTAATATATTGTGGGGTAGGTAGAACCCTAATTTGTAATGAATCATGGCCACACAATGAAAATTAAACTTGGCCATTCACTCTACCTTTTGGACACTATAAATAGGGGGTCTCCTCTCATTTTCAAAGAGAGTTGAGTTGTTGTAATGACATGCTGCAGAAATTTTAATGGAAATACATTGACTTTAGTGCATTTTCTGAGTTTCTCTACATGTTTCATGATTCAATCTCCCATATTTAGATGTTTTAGTTAGATTTACATTTTTTTTATAGTTGGTTTTAGATTGCTTAGATAGATTTGGTAATTCTATTCTGTGGTTATGAAAAAAATTCCATGTAGATGCCTTCCCAGTCCATACTTTTTTCTATTTGTTGCTAGTAAATGGCTGTGTAAAGTTAGCCTGGGCTAGAACTTAAAGCTGATTTAAAATTTTATCTTTATTCATGCATGCATGTGGTGGATGAATGGTAAAATATCTACAAACCTTAGAAGATAGCACATATTTTATGATATTGTAGGTTTCCTGGTTAAGTAGAATCATGTTGTTCACAACAGAACCTCCATGATCACTATTCATAGTTAGTTGCAGATCCAGGAGACTCTCCTCTTCCCTACTCTTTTTCCTTTTTTTTAGAAATATCCTATGCTAAGGTTCATTGCACATTGTAAAGCTAAAATTCATAAAAAAAATTGAAGTTTCAGATTCTTGTTTGAACCTACAACAAAGTGCACATCAATTTCCATTCCAAGGAACTTCAACTCATAAGATCCACTTCACATCCAACTACGTAAGTCTACCCTGTGATTACCAACAAAATCACATCAAATATCAATTGAGGAATTCCATGCAATTCATGACCTAACACCCGAGAGACCTTGGGGCAATTTTCAACAACTTGTTGTTGGAAATCTCCTTTCAAGAGAGGTAGTGCATCCACATACTGCCTGTGTTGAGAAAGTGTGCAAAAACACCCATCAACAATGGTAATTGTAGTGACATGGTTATCAAAGGCCTGAATGTGATTGGCAGTATAGTCATATGAGACATTGGTATAATTGGAATTGTTATTAGTATTGTTCCCTAAACTAGAGGAATTTCCCTTCCATGATCTCATAGGGGAGTCTTGAATATGGTATGGTCAGAATTTTTTTTCCTTGTGAATTTTCCATTGATATGTCACCTTGTTTAAAAAGGTCCTAGATATAATCTTTAAGTCTCCAACATGATGATGTTTTATGTCCTTTCATATGATGGTATTCACAAAATTAATTGTCATTCCACCAAACTAGTTCGACTAGCATTGGTTCATAGGGTTTGATATCTAAAAGTTGAATGACATTGGATTGTACGAGTTTCTTTAGGATTAATTTAATGGGTTCCCCTAAGGGTGTGTATGTTTTTTTTGGCATGTTTTCTCGTGAGGGACCTCTATGCTATTGATTATTCTAGATTGTGTTTGTTGTTTGTTCATGGCTTGGTGTTAGATTGTTTTGTATGGAAAAACCTTTAAGATGAATGGTGGGGTGAACCTTGTTAACCATTTTAGCATCAACTACCACATCATTGGTGACATTTTTGTTTCTTTACCAAAATGAACCCTTGTCATTAGGATCATTTTAGTCTTATTTAAATATCTTGAGTAGTCCTTTTGCAACAAGAGCTTTCTCAATATAGAGACTCCCTTTTCAATGACATCTTCAAGAGTGTTACAACAATGGATTTGAAGTTGAATCATCAATTCTATATTGAGGTTTTCTACAAATATGGGGACCAAATGTTTTTCTAGTATGTGATAAGGATATTTGTTGGACATAGTTCGTCACCCTTGATAAAATGATGTAAGTGACTCCCCTTCCTTTTGTATGGTTGTACATAATTTTCTAGGGACATGAAACTCTCAATGTTATAGGAAAACTGTGTGATAAACTTGTCAACTAGTTTTTTCCATGTTCTTATCTCAGGAGGAAGATGTGTGAACCACTCTAGAGCCTACCCTGAAAGGCTACGTGGAAATAATCTCATCAAGTGTGTATGCTCAAAAGAAATGTCCATACATATGGTACATTAAACTCCCTTATGTTTTCCACTAGATCTCATTTTCTCTTGTACTTGTTAAAGCTTGGAACATTGAAGTGTGGTGGGAAAGGTGGCATGTATATGCTTTTATCAAAGGGATAAGGACATAGTTCATCCATTGATTATGTTTTTTTTGGTATGCTCACTTGCATTTTTTCCATTTGTTGTTGCATTGTTTGTATTTGTTACATCAAATTTTTCATGGGTGAGGGTTGCATGTTTGGTTGAATTTGCACAAGAGGGTTGGTGTTGGTGTTGAGTGTGTTGATATGGTTGTATGATGGATTTCAGTTGTGAAAGTTGGATGTAAATGTTGGGTTTGGGTTGATGTTTTTTTGAAAAGGATTTTTATTTCCTTGTTGGAAGTGAGATGTGAACATGGAAATTTTATTGGTATTGGTTTGGTGTTGTGATGGAGTTGGGTTGATATTTTGAGGTTGTGGTACAAAATTGGTGTTTGGAGTGACATGTTATTGTGATGGAGGTTGATTGGTGTTCAAGTTTGACCCAAAAGATATGTTGGTGTTGCGTGTAGTGTTGGTTGGTTGGGTTGGCACTCTTGATGTGGCAATGTGAATCCTTCTTGTTTTTCTTTGTGGGTTTGGGTTTTGATTTATTTTTGTGTTAGTTGATGGTGTGGTATTTTTGTGCATGTTGTGTTAAATGGATTTGCTAAAGTCATACCCATGGTACTAGAGGATGAAGCTAATGGATTACTAAAGGTAGGAATTGGTCCTTGAGATATTGCATGTGTTCTTTTGGTCCTGAATTTTGGAGGAGAGGGGATGTGTGTAGTTGTCACATTATGTGTTGTTCCCCCAAGTGGAAAACTAGTGTACATTTATTGTGAGGATGATCAACCTTGTTAAAATGTGTTGTGACCAAGACCTTGAGTTTGTTTTTCTACAATTTTGGAAGTGTCAAAATTAAAGGGGAGCTTAGCACCTCTCTTGGAAAGTGCAAGAAAATATTTATTAGGATCCACATTTACTAGTTCCTCTACAATTCACACTAGCTTGGGATCTTGGGAGGCTTCTTCAATTTCCTTAGGTACTAGATTTTGGTTAACCTCCTTCAATGTAAAATTTTAAAATGGATTTGAAATTTCAATTTGTGCTGGTTGAGGTTGGTTTGATTTTGACCCAAAGTTTATATTGCTAGTTGGATTGATATAGGGATCATATGAGTTATCCATGTCTTTTTGTTTCCTTTGTGACCTACTCAAGACCATATAAGACTTGTGACCTTTGGATGTTGAGACTTTTGAAAAATATGAAACTAAGATGGAGATGCAAACTAAGGATGAAAATGGAAGATGACTTTATGCTATGTTTTTGGATTTTTTGGACTATAAGGATGACAATGAAAACTACATCCAATTTTTTGATATGCAAGAATGGTGATGAAGCTATGACTATGCTTGGGATGCAAAGTGCTAATGGAACTATGACTATGACTATGCTTGGATTGGGTATGCAACCTTGATCCTTAAAATAGGATTCTAAGTACACTACGATGAACCAAAGTAACATCTCTAAATGTCAGACCTTAAGAGGATAAACCAACATAATAACAATGATGATTGATAAAAGGTGAACCTAAACTAGACACATGAGTTGTAGGACCAACCTAAAGATAGGATAGATGAGAGGTATGATAAGGTCAAGACAACTAAAAATGAGAATAATGGTTTTCCTAATAGTATGATAAGATTCCTAATCTCAAGACTCAAAGATGGTGTTGATATGAAGCTAATATGTAGTATATGTAAACTAGGACTATGCAAGATGACCTAAGGTGAATGATGAAATGCTATGAATGTATTGACTGAACCTAAACAAGTCTCTAATCTGAGTATATAGTCATGGTCTATTTAAGGAAACTATAAGTTGGATGTATAGATATTTCCCCAAAAAATTTGATCCTAACAGTTGCATTATTCTACTTTTTGGCCCTAATTTGATGTTTTCTAGGTTATTTTCCATTTTTGGTAAGTTCATATTTGATCATAAAACAAAAAAACACTTGAAAAATAGATTTGACTAATTTTTACTTTTTGACTTCTTGGTAAGTGATTATGTTTGCAAGTTTTCTTTCACAAAAATTTCTTGGCCTTGGTTCACAAAAAATACAAACAAGTACAACCTAGCTAGTAGTAATAGGGTTTGTTTAATAAATTCGGGCTTACCTCACCCCTAGGGGAGTGATGTAATCTATGGATGAGGAGTGGGTGAAGCTAGATTATTCCAAGATCATGGAACACCTTAACACCTCTCTCCTTGAAAGGAGTAACTCCAAACAAGGAAACTTTCCACCTCAACCAAGAATCGAACATGGCAAGTAACTTGTCAGGACAATTCTATCCTGATGCACCAACAATAGGTTTCTAGTGGATTATTATCATGAACACTAGTGATATACTTTAGACATGAGACACTAAATCCTCTAATCATCCCACATGTTCTCTATACACCCACATCAAAATTGACACACAAGGTATAACTTCACTAGATATAGTTACCGACTTTCACCTTCACCCCTTTAATATAGCCCATCAGGAGACATGTTTGAGGTCATCACCTTTGAGTTCTCCATTAGGATGTATCTCAAAGGCAGGCCTTGCTACTAAAAGAAAAAGATATCTCTATGTGTTTCTCACACACCAAAGATCGCACGAAGTGCAAGGGGAGAGGATACACACACACCAATATGGGATTTAACACAACATGCAAGTGCACAAGACACAAAAGACACTTGTTCTTTTTAAGCACCAATTCCAAATGTTCTTAATTTAAAAATCACAAATACACAATGGAACATTGCAAGAAATTAGATTAGTAGTTTATATCAAAAGGTCTTCTGCCAACGATTGCCACAAATTGAAAATAAATATCAGTAACTAATTTTATTTTTTGCATGCTATCAATGTGATTCCAAGATCTAGTTATTTTTTTACATTTTTTACCCCAAAAATAAAAATTTAAAGAAGATACCCCTAATAAAATTTGAGAACTTTCCAAAAATATAAAAAATTTAGAAAAAATCATTAATTTAAGCCCTAGGGAACAGATTTATGAAGTACTCATTTTCAAAAATCTAATTTTATTTTAATTATTTTAGGTCAAAATTAAAAATTTGAAGAAAAAACCCCTTGTAGAATTATGAGAGCTTTCCATATCTACAAAAATTTATGAAAAAATCACTAACTTGTGACTAGAATTCAAGATTTATAAAAAATCATAAAAATATGATAACTTGCTCAAAAAATTTGACTTGAAGCTAATTTCTGGAGTGTAAGCTTATGAGATGATCTCTGACCTTAAAAGCCAAAAAAAATTTACAATCATTTTGGAGATATGATGAAATCTTTGGAAATTATCAAAAATATCAACCTGAATCTGATTTTTGGAATGTGGGCTCTTGATATGATTCTTGATAGGTATAGTAAAACATCCATAAAAAAATTCATAGCCGTTCGAAAGATATGATGAAATCTTTGGAAAATACTAGGGCTTTTTCTTCAACCTGATCTGTACAAGGTTAGTCTTAAATTTTTTTAACAAAACAACAAGATAAGGTTAGAAAACCTTAGAAAATAAAGATAATATAAGGATGTTCAATTCATGTCTAGTTCACCAAATGTAGATCAGGTGAGAATTTAGGGAATAAGTATGAATCAATAATAGCAACCACAAAACTATCTAATTCAAGCTATGAAGACCCTAATCTAACAATAAAGCACAAATGATAATAGAAAGCATAATAATAATGCAATAATACTCAATCTCTATACCATAGTTGATTCACCTTCATTGCTCTTCTCCATTTTTCTTTGTTTGTTCTCAAATTTGTAGTATGCAATGTACTCACTAAGCTTGATGTTGATGCAAGATAGCTCTAGATCTCAAGATGATGATAGAAAATATTGAAGATTGTTGTTGTTCAAGATGAATGATATGAGAAACAAAATATTGAAGATTGTAATTGTCCTTGAAATGAGAATGATAGGTTGCTTTTATAAAAATTCAATTCAAATGAAAGGCTAGGATTAAGAGATGATGTATGGTGATCAATAGATGAGATTAATTGAGAGGAAAAGAGATAAGGATAGGAAGAAGAGACCACAATCTAATAAATTAGAATAAGAGATAGGGCTTAGCTAGAAAAAGATAAATTAAATAACTAAAAAAATTATTTATTTAGGGAATAGTGAGATGAATAATTAAATAATAAAAATTATTATTTAATTATAGAAGAGGTGGAATGCTAAATATTAAATATTTAAAATAATTATTTAATGGAGAGTGGATGAAAATGAGGACAAATTAAATAATAAAATAATTATTCAATTATAAGGGAGAGGAAAATGATAAAATAATTAAATAAATATAATTTATTTAATTATGGAGGGAAAAAATTAATGAATGATTAAATAATTAAATAATTATTTAATTATAGAGGAAAAAAAAATTAAATAAATAAGAATTTATTTAATTATAGAGGGAAAAAGGATAATTAGTGACATGATTTAAATAAATTTGATATTTATATTTAAATTGATGAAGGAGGAATATGGATAAAGTAAATTAATTAAATAATTAAGAATTATTTAATCAATAGAGGAATATGGCACTAAAGAATAATTAAATAATTAAAATTATTTAATTATGCATGGAAGAAGGCGAATTAGTGATAAAATGTTGCTCGCAAGCCATTTTTTAGTGTCTACACCTAGTTGTACTATTTCTTATAATTAAAGCTTCATATTATCTTAGCATACATCCAATTCCTTACCCGACTGGTTGAAGAGGAGGAGACACTTCACACTAAAGGAGAAAGTGTATGTGGAGCAGTGGCCTAGCTATAAAGTCCCAGGACAAGAGGATAAATTGTATAGGCTCCATAAAGCTCTTTATGGGCTAAAACAAGCACATCAAGTATGTTACAATATAATAGACTCATATTTTTTGAGTAATGGCTTTAGCAAGAGCAGCAGTGAGCCCACACTCTACATAAAAGCAGTTAAAGGTGACATTTTAATTGTTGTCTTATATGTAGATGATTTGATTTTTACTGGTAATGGTGAAAAAAAATTGTTGATTTCAAAGAGGTGATGAAAAATGAATTTGAGATGATAGATTTAGGTTTGTTAAAGTATTTTATTGGTATTGAACTTCAAAAAATAGTGCATGGAATATTTATTTTGCAAACTAACTATGCCAAATAGATTTTAAGGAGATTTAAAATGGAAAACAAAAAACTTGCCCCCAAACCAATAGCAATAGGTCTAAAACTGTAGAAAGAGGATGAAAACAAAGATGTGAACCCAACCCTCTACAAGAGCATGGTTGGAAGTTTGATGTACTTGACATCAACTAGGCTTGATTTAATGTATGTAGTTAGTCTGATTTATAGGTTCATGGAGAAGCATAAGGACACACATTGGCAAGAAATAAAGAGGATCTTGAGGTATGTGAATGGAACAATAGGTTATGGCATTATGTATGGTGCATCCAATGAGTTTAAGCTAGCTGGTTTCATGGATAGTAATTAGGCAGGTAACGTAGATGACAGGAAGAGCACATCAAGATATGTGTTCCACATGGGATTGGGTGAAATTTCATGGGCATCAAAGAAGCAACCCATTGTCTCTCTCAGCATAGTAGAAGCATAATACATTGCAAAAAATGCAACGGCATGTTAGGATACTTGATCAAGGAGGATCCTTGAAAATTTATAGCAATAACAAGAAGATAACATAGTCATTCATTGTGACAATTTTCCTCCATATCTCTAACAAAGAATCCATTCTCCCATGGATGAAGTAAGCATATTGAGATCTAATATCATTTCATAAGGGAATCGGTTGAACAAGGTGAGATTGAATTACAATATTGCAAATCCAAGTAGAAGCTCACTGATATCTTCACCAAGGAATTTCCAAAAGATAGTTTTGAATGCTTAAGAGATAGGCTTGGTGGCTTTAGAGATCAACTCTACAAGGAAGTTGTAGATTAGCATCTGACTTGTAGATTAAGGGGGAGTGTTGGAATATTTAATACTCTAGAGTCAACAAAATTTCTCCCCTATCAACGTATACAACAAGGCAATAAGATATAAGAAAGATTTTCAAAAATGGAAAATACTTTCATTAACTCAAAAGATATTACATATATGCATTGGCATCATCAATATTTTGATCATCCAAATTGCTCAAGGCACAGGAGAGAGCATACATCCGATATGTTGACCACCAGACTACTAGAATTATGGACTCTAGACAATGCTCAAGACTCAACTTCTAATACTTTAACACTTGATCACTCAATTCCCAATTTAGAATGCAAACTTGGAATCTAACTCGGAATGCTTCAAATGAGCTCTTGGGGCCTTATTTATAGGCTTCAAATGACCTGGAGATCTGGTCACCAAAACCTTTTACCTATTCTACTAGGTCATTTCTCTAGAAAATGCAAGGAGGATTATCTTGCCACATGGTAGACATTGTCAGTCCTAGATTTTCTCAACAACCTTTATTTATTTGTCCATATTATGGAGAGGACTAGAAATATCTACTAGAATATTTTCTATAGATATTGTCTATCTTTACTTTTTGGATAGTGGACAAAATAATTTTTACATGTGGGAATCTTTTGCACAAGATGATCTTTTTAGTACAAGGGTCCACCATGTGAATAATCTTTTTGGTACAAGATTTTTCTAGCTTCACATGGGATGTGTCTAGAAATTTCCCCACCCGTGGAATTTTTTTCCATATTTTACTTTTACTTTCTCCATAATATTTTATTACTATGAACTTATCCTATACTATTTATTTACAATATGTATTTTCACTTTTACAACACCATAAAGTGAGAACGACCCACTTAGCACCCGTAAGTGGCTACAAGGATCTTGCTTTTTAAAACAAGGTTGCATCCTATTGTCAGATCTTAATGTGGTTGACATCACAGCATAGACAAGCCTTTGTGCTAGCTAAAAAGGGATTGGACTTTGTAACCTTTCTAGCAATTCTTTATATACATTATCCCAATCTTGAGATTGTGGATTGAACACATACATTATTCTTTCAACTTCTTTTGAATATGCAATGTCAAATTCAATCCTTGCTACAAGAATTGCAGGTCTTAATTTAATCTCCATTTCTTCAATCTTGACTTCTAGTAACCATTCCCTGCATAGTGCATAAAATTCAACTCATGGGAAATCATTACCACTATTAGGAAAATGAGTTAAATATTGCTCCATGCATTCACTCAAGGCATAAAGCAAATTTCTTTTAATTAACTCTAAAAAATTCTCTCATGTCAGGATGGAAGTAGATTCTGACCATATCAGTATACTCCTCCACAACAAATTGATTGAAAGTAATGCTTATGATGAACCCATATTTAATACACTTTAAAGATTCATCTTACTTTTCTTTGACCACCTCATCCCAAATAATTCTATGATATGGATATCAATGGATAATGGGCTTCTGATATAGAAAAATAATGGTGCTTCTTCTAGACCAAATTGTTGAAGGAATGTTTAGAATCCTACATCAAGATCCGTAATCCTTTTTCATGGATTTTTCAGAAGATCATTTTATTAGCCATTTATCTAGGAAATAATGTTATAATAATTCAATTATCTCAGTTGGAAGGAAAGGAAGAGACATCTTAGAATTTTCTAAATTATACATATATGTTCCATTTGAGCGAATCCAAAATGGATCTTTAAATTTTATTCCCCCAGTATAAATGGTTGCTGCTAATTCTCTAGTCAATGCATCCGCCAATGGATTATTTTCTCCTTTAATCCATTCTATATCAAAATCATAAGACAAAAA
>VDFB02129553.1:0-18050 GCA_007258455.2 Sequoia sempervirens | reverse complement strand
ATATTTATATATCTATCTATCTATCTATCTATATGTCTATATATATATATATATATAAGATGTGTATAAGTCTAATTTTTTTTATTTCATCTATTTGTTCTTATTTATTATACAATTTAATCACATAATATATATGTGATCTAACACTTTGCCAAGTTTTGTCTTTTTTATTATCTTAACTCAGATATCAAGTCCACTGTTTCTAATAAAGGTTTAAATTTTCTAATGTATCTTTCAATATCAAAGACTGGAATATACTTGACAAGGAATTGGTGATGACATCTTTGTTGTTTATCATGGAAGTTGATGTAATAAATTTTTGTTTTGGGCCCAATTTCAAATACAAGTCTCCACAAGAGGATTATTTTGGAAATTATAATATCTATTAGAATCCCAAGGGTAATAATACTTAAGTCATTTCCAACACAATATCAAAGACTACCATTAGGGGAGAGGGGCCCATAGTGGAGCACCATACCCTCGGAGGTCCATGTGGACTAGAAATAAATGAAAAATGTTTTCCATGTCAAACAACCCTTCGATGACTAGCCAATTTTGCTTTTAGTTTGTTGGATTATATCCTCCACATGTTATGCTCCAATTGGTCCAATGCGTTCATTACTTTCCCATTATGGCTAACCATTTGACAGTTAGAGAAATTATATCTTTTTTTCATTTTGTAAGTCATATATATATATATATATATATGGAAAAATACATACATATTTAAATAGACAGATTGAGCTAGATATGTGTGTGTGTGTGTGCATGTGTGTGTGTGTATGTGTGTGTCTATAAATATATGTGTATATCTATAAATGTGTGTGTGTATATATACATACATACATATATATATACATATATATATACATATATATATACATGTATATATATATATATGTATATATATATATATATGTATGTATGTATATATATGTATGTATATATGTATGTATGTATATATGTATGTATGTATATATATATATGTGTGTGTGAGTATATATATATATATGTATGCATGTATATATATATGTGTATATATATATGTATATGTATATGTATATATATATGTGTGTGTATATATGTATATGTGTATATATATTTATATGTATATATATATATATGTATATGTATATACGTTATGTATATATATATATGTATATGTATATACGCTATGTATATATATATATATGTATATGTATATACATTATGTATATATATATGTATATGTATATACATTATGTATATATATATATATGTTTGTGTGTGTATGTATATGTATGTATGTATATATATGTGTGTGTGTGTATATATATATGTATATGTATATACATTATGTATATAAATATGTTTGTGTGTGTATGTATATGTATATGTATATGTATATGTATATGCATATATATATGTATATGTACATGTATATGTATATATACATATTATATATATATCATGTTGCCAAATTCAATCTTGTTTCTTGAAAGTTAACTTAGTTTATTAACTCCATAATGACATATATAATTGTAGAGAAGAAAAAGTGATCCTAGGTCTAACTAGATTATGTAGGATTAAATTATTTTCTCTTTGACTTCATAGTCAAACATAAAACACTAGGTTTTGATGGACCTTGGATTTCTACCACAAGAGAGAGCCAATCTCCTAAGGTTTTTTTTCTCTTGACTTGCACATATGACAAATTTTATGTGTATTTTTACAAGTCTATTCGACATAAACCCTAGTTCTGAAAATGTAACTTATCACATAGACAAAAATATTTGACCGAGCAAACCTAGATATGAAAAAGACAAATATCGGTGCATTTTTCATGAAAATTTGAAGCAAAATTTGCTAGTCAAGGGCATGGTCACTATTAGCCAAAATGAAAAATAGTGAATACAATGACAAGGAAAGCATATTGCATCTTGTCAAAAAGAAATTGTGAAGCCTAATATTATAAAGGTACCATCTAGACTAGGGGTAGCATAGATGCGTCACATCCCATTCCATAGATATATGTATAGGGAAAGATATGAATTATAGTAGGTGTACATAAATATGAGAGAGTGAATAGACGGATATATTTAAGAACTATGTATGAGCTTGCATATGAAATGTATATGGATTATTTGTAGAAAGGAAGGAAATAGGAAAAGTATAGGGGAAGATGTATATTGTACCCTTTTGAACATGATTAATATAATGATTACTATAATTCCAATTAATTAAGGTTATCTGTCAATCTATGAATATCTATTTAATTTCTTCTTGTGTTTGAATGAAATAGTTCTTACTTTTATATATTACTAAGTCGTGGGCATAAACTACAACACTCAAAGAGTACTTTGGGCTTAGAACTTCAGTATGTGTTTCCCCAAATTTCTTGCTAACATTGGTTCCATTGTTAGGACCCTAGTTAGGTGATATAAAGGATAATACCACTCAAATTTTTAAAATATAATCAAGCATAAGGAAAGAGAAGAAAATCAATGAAGAGATAAAAATCTACAAAACTATCCTCTTGGTGCTTACCCTATGAGAGGGGATTAGGCACCAAGGGGATGGAGAATGGGAAGGGGGGATATTTTGAAAGGGAACCCAAAAGAGATGTGACTTCTAAGAAAATATAACAAATAACTACCATGGGAAATAATAAAAGGACTAATTAAACCCCAAATCAATCACACCCATGGAAAAAAGAGATAAGACAACTACAAGAAAGATTAGAGAACAAATTGAATTGGTAAGAAACATAAAAATGAAAAGGTCAGATGGAGAAGAGAGAAGATAACAACAAAGGATTGAGAGAAAAGAAAGATACAACAAAATAATGGAAACTACAAAGAAAGTGAGGATCAATGTACTAATGAGGGTGTTGTTGAGTGCATAAAAGGGGGTGTTTCCAAGGAAAAGGAAGAAGAAGATAGAAAAAAAGAATGGAAAACTCTAGAAAGATCAAAAATATGTTGGGAAAGAGTAAGAGAACTGATAACCAGTTTAAAGAAGAAAATGTATAATTATGGAAAATGTATAATATTTTTATTAGAGCCTTGTAACACTACAAATATTACATTATTACCACAACTTCCCAAAAGTTCAATAATTTGATAGGGGTTGTATCTATGGTTAATTTCTTAAAGTTAGATTGTGAGATAAACTAACATATAAAGCATATAACCCAAAGATCCTATCAAGAACAATGAAAAAAAGAGCAATTATACCTTTGATTCGCATGTGTTTCCATGATTCACCTTGATAGTACCTTCTTGCTTGTTGGATAATACTTTGCCCTCAGATCCGTCATGTGAGCAATCTGCAAATATATGCCTATGTCCTACACCAAGCTTTGAAGGATTTGCATAAATGTCTAATGCCTATGCCTAAATGACTATGATTGACAATGCCTAAACATGCTAAGACTTGATCAAATAAAGACAATAATTGCTATGGAAAGCCTAGGAGTGCAAGTGTGAAATTACAAAAAGTGAATGTCCAATCGAAAAGTGAGAGGAAAATGGCATTTTATAGAAAATGCCATTTTGAATGGATGGGTGAGAACGCATTCTGACCAAAACCTAAAATGAAAGGTCCAAGTTAAATCTGAGAATCCCTAATTAGGGTTAGGGAAAATTCATTAATTGAATAGTCAAGATAATATCTCAAAAAATCGGATCGACGGTGGAGAATAAATGAAGAAACTAATTCAAAAATAAAGATTTTTGAAAATGAGGAAGATAAAGACTAGACTGAAGATCAATTTTGGAAGGATCAAGAACCTGCCCGATCACTTGACTTCCGGAGGAAAGTTACCAATTTGGAATTAAATTCATTCCAAATGTGAATTGTGTGAAACAATAAACAATTGATTTTCTAATTATTGACCAAAGTGGACAAACAGTTAAGAATGAGATGATATTTTAAATAATTTAATTTATTTAAAATGAGAGGAATATCAAATTTGGCAATTAAATAATTAAATTTAATTATTTAATTTAGCCAATAAGACTAATAATTAAATAAATTAATGAATTTATTTAATTATGAAAGTTATTGACATATTAAATAAATAAATAAAACTTATTTATTTAGTAATCAGGAAGAAATAAATGCATAAAGGTAATTAAATAAATTAAGAAATTTATTCAATTAAGGGAAGACCTAGACAATTAATGATGTATTTAATAAATAAATAAAATTTATTCATTTAATAATCATGAAGAATGAAAGGACATGAATTAATTAAATAATTATGAATTATTTAATCAATAGTCGAATGTGGATCAAGGACATAATTAAATGTCACAATTATGCTAGGACGAAAGTGGTTATAAATGAAGCTTGCAGGCCTAAGTCATTTTTAGGTGTCTACATTTTTCCCCTCTTTGTCATAATGTCGTGTGTCGCATTGTGACAAAAAAAATAAGTCAAAAATATGCCCCAGTGCAAGATAAGATGAGGAAGAACGACGACGAGGGTTACGGTATGCCCCCTCGAGAGGAAAGACGAGTTCCAAGAACATGGGTGTGCTCTCGAAATTGATGAGAAGACTAGAATATAAAGAGACAAAGAAATGTTAGTGCAAAAGATATGGATGATGATATGGATGCAATTCCTATATGAAATGAGTGAGAGAAGATGACAAGACTAAAGAAGATGCATGTTAGTTCCTAGACAAAATCCTTCAAAACTTGCAGTAGGACTTTAATATTTATTGCTCTTAATCATCATTGGGCGGTAAAAATGACACAAATGGACAACAAACACCATGATATGACATAGACTAAGGTGTGCAAGGTCATCTACTTCAAAAACAAACAGTCACAGAAAAGGAATGTCCTAACTCATACTAAGGGTGAAGTTGCCCTAGTCTTTTTGTCAAGACAATCCACAGACAGCAATCAAAGAAAATAAAATAGGCCAGGAGACGTCATCACACCTCTAAATCCTTCACGGGACATCCTTGAGGTAGCTAGTAACATGACCAAAAAAGACAAGATATTCAAAAGATAAGACAAGATAGACCAAAAAGATTAATAGCCATTTTATTTTGTTTGCCAATGTTTGTTTGCCAAAGATTGATTTCTTGTTGATTTGATAGTTTGGACAGTTTAAGGGTTTTGCCAATTTGATGGTGTTGACCATTTGACAGGGCCTATTGTCAGGAAGGACACATCTTGAAAAAGATAAAGGACATTTTGACGAGGTCTAACTCCAAGAAGGACACATCCTGAAGAGGACCAAAGAGTGATGAGATTGACATTGTTTTGACTAATATGTATTGGCAAATTGACTGATGTTGACTGTATGATTGATTGGACTGTGATGTCTGATTTTGACCAATTTTGACATTGATGTTTCGAATGAGTGTCTTGTGTCCGAGTTTGACTATGTCTGACTTATTCGACTAATGTGACAATTATGACAAATGCCATGATTTTATTTGCACCAACCTAAAAGGACTGACCTAATGTCTCAGGAACTCATCGACTGATGGCCTTGCCTATGTAGCAAATGTGTAGAGACAATGTAGTTCGACAATGACATGGACTAACTGACATGACTAACTTTGACTCCATTTTTTAGGATTTTGATATTGATTTGGATGTTTTTGTGTTTTTCTCAGGGCATTTTAAGATTTTTAGTTCTTTTTTTAAGGACATTTTATGATGTTTTTGGTCTTTTTGTCACTTTATGATTTTTTGGATTTTTGGCGTTTAAGAGGATGGTACCCAAATGCCTTATGACTAAATACCTACACATGAGAATCTAAGGTGAGATTGCTGTCATAATAGTGGTTTCTGATACACAGGAGGAGCAATTTTAAATTTGAAATCACATATTTTTACTAGAAAATATAATGATTTAATCCTTAAAAGAAGTTCATTTAAGATTCGATTGAAGAGGTTTGATCAAATCACCTTAGATCCAAAACCCTTGGATGAGAACCTTGGTAGTTTTAAAACCATACCTATAAATGTGTCTCCTTTACACCTATCAAAATTATAATAAAAAATCACTTTTGATTTAGCTTTTGGGGATCAAAATGAATTCATTTAAAATTTATTTCAAATGATTATGGTATTCCTCAGAACAAGCTATCCAATGAATATAATTTTAATATGTTTTGTTTTGTTATGTATTTGTTTTTAAGTTTTATTAAACATAGGTTTTTCATCGAAAATAGATTTCTTTGTTCTTCACATGTGGAAAAATAGAAGATTATCAAAAAAAAAATTGAAAAATATGAGTGCACCAGATATTGAAGTCCTTGATCCAACAAAAAAAAAATTTAATTTTGACATATACAAAAAAGGTTATGTGTTAGCAAGTTATGTCCTCGAATTGTAATTCATTTGACTTGAAAACTGAATTAAGGAAAAAATATTCAATAAAACACCATAACTAAATGGAAGCACTAGATATCAGAGTTACAAATCTAAATTTGAAAGAATTATAATTTATCCTTCATGGAAAAATAGTTATGCTATACGGTGTGCGTGACTTTTTAAAAATGTTGTTTTTTGAAAAAATTCAATTTTCATGGGAGATGGAAAAAGAAGTGAAATTTGATTCCAAAAATTTTGAAAAAAATATTTTTAGAATCTAAAGACAAAATTTGATGAGACTCTAGTTTGAACCATCTTCAAATTCCTCACAGTTTAGCCGCTATAGGTGCCTGAATGTGAAGATTTAGTTAAAAATAATAATTTCAGTGTCCAGTTTGGCCAAAAATTGTAAACCACTATTATGGGATCACCCAAGGACAAACATGATTATGCCCCTAGTCAAGCTAAATACCAATTGACAGGTGATGACAACATTGTTTGACGTGGGAAGGACGCATCCCGAAACAACGTGAGGACGATGATGACAATGTGACGAAAGTATGGAGGTCTACAGCCGGGCCAAGAACGCAGTCAAGTAAAATTTTGGATAACATGCTTTTATGGATTAGACTTGTTGCATCTATAATGACTTGGTTAGGACTAGATGGGATGATGGTTATCCTTAGACCGTTTGACAAGGGAAAGCCAAGATAGGTGATAGGCATGAAAGGATAGGGGGTGGCCTTGGTAAAAGATGGGAGATATGAGACTAATGGAATTGTCTTATGATTTTCAAGGACTATGTCATATAAGGACAAGACTATGGCAGTCAATGGCATGATGTTTCATGAATTGTGTATGACCGAAGGATAGACATGTCAAGAGTTTTCCCAAAGCATGATTTATGTGTGCCAATTTTATGTCAAGACTAAGGTAAGTGGGAAAAATGCATGGAAATGATAGGGCTTAGATAGACATCAATGTAATGAGGAAGACATGGGAAAATGAGATGACTTGCCCCCAAGTATAAAATTCCACATAGATGATTTATTTTACACCTGATGCCTATTTGCCAATTTTCATCATGGTACTTATCCAAGGTGCCTATTTGCCAGGTTTTCACCGTAGGACGAAATTTTTCTCTTTACTATTTTCTTGACTTTTTTATTTTTTTGGTGTCACCAAGATGCCTATTTACCAGGATTTCATCAAGGTGATGATTTTTTTATTTTTCAATTTTTTTTTTTGTATTTCTGATTTTGCAGATAGCCTGGATGCTTTAGATACCACTAACTATTCTAAATCCACTGACGATGCCGATGTAGAGACTGGTACCATGATATGCCAATAATGACCTTGTTGAAAGAGTTGTCTTGTCAGAATCATAGCACTTGTATACAACTGATCGATGTCATTGTAATCCTTTCTGATACTAGAGTTGGCCTTATCAAAATATGCACATCGCAATAGAGTTCCATGAGAGTCCTTGTGGTAAAGAGTTGTTGCCATGATGTGACGGATTTGTGACGTGGGATTTTTGGACTTTAGGCGAGATGTAGGATTACGACAGATGATGGTAGATGTGGAAAGGTTTTTTGCACATTTGGATGAATCACCTTTTATTCTCCAAACTTGGTATGGTGTATGACGGATTTTGGAGGGATGGTGTTTGGAACCAACACTCTTAGATGCCTTTTTTGATGACCATTTTGAAGGAGGTGGACATGTGTTATATGTGGGAGTCCTCTTGTCTTGTGGCTCCACATTGTGATTGACTTTTGTATTTGACTTGGAGTCTTTGTTTGATCCATCTTTATTTGGGATCCATTTTAATTTCATTTGTCAACTTGTCCTTTTGTTTGATTCAATGGCCTTTGACATTTGATTTTGATCTTTTGACTTGTAAGAGTTTTGTTTTTGTTGGTTCCAAAGGGAATACTTATTTATGATGGAATGACGGTTTATGGTGTGGGTGGAGGGGGTGTTGGCAGCAATCTTATGACAAGGATTTCTCATGGACTCCATTTTGACGTTTGTATCTGACAAGGTTGCCCCCATTATCAAGGAGGTACCACTAACATCATTTGATTTACTAAGGAATAGCCAAGGCCTTGATGTCTGTAATTTGCCTGAAGCTGTATTAGTTCTAGAATGCCTTGCTCGTGTATGCCTAGTCCCTTTCCTTGATATTGCATGCTTTGACAAATTCTATTTGTGATGGGGTATTTGTTGTTTTGAAAGCAAGATGCTAACCCATCATTAGGTATGTGGATACTGTCACTTGTAATATTTTCATTTGCAAGAAAGCCTGCTCTGACAAAGATAGATGAGCCTAGTTGATCAAGTGTCTTAGCTTCATTGTCATGTTAGACATATTCTTGACTGATATCTTTGCTTTGATCATGTGACATGTTAGGTTCAAATGATTATGTTGGTGCTTCCAAGGCAATGTCAAAGCCATCATTATGTTTAGTGTCATAAAGTCCAATGATTTTAGCTATAACTTGATCATATGCAAATATGTCCATAGTGGAAGACTCTTTTTCTAAAGGAATATTGTCTATATGTCCCATGGAGGCAAGTGTCTCATCGTGGGAAGTGTCAATAGTCGAGGCCTTTATAAGGTCAACAAGTGTTTGATCATGAATGGCATAAAGGTCAAGGAGTGGATCGTTTTGGACTTCTTGGTCAATGGTAGGGTCTTGGTCAAAGATGGGGTTGTCATGGATTTAGACTTCTTAGTCAATGGTAGGTGTACTTTGGATGTCATGATTGTCTTGAAGGAATCCTTGAATGGGGTTTAAGATAGGGTCATGGGATGGACTACCTTGTTCTTGAAATGAGGGTGACATTATAAGGTCATGCTTTGGGCTTTCATTTTGACATGTATCCTCAAGTTTATTAAATGGGATTTGACTTTGAGTAATGACATAATTTTCATGACTAGATGTGGCTTGTGAGGGGGTGATTTGAAAAGGATTAGGAGAAGACATGGGGACTTGGACAAGACTAGTATGTGGAGGACTAGGATAGGACATGGGGACTTTCATTGGACTAGCATGTGAGGGACAAGGATAGGACATGGAGTCTTGAACTGGATATGTCATGGAGTCTTGGACTGGATTAATTATTGAAGGACAAGGATATGACATGGAGACTTCGATTGGATTGGTGTGGTATGATGTGGGGACTTGAAATGAGTTGATAGATGGTTGATAGGGCATGTAGAGATTGACAAGATTGATAGGTGAAGGACTAGCATATGACGTGGAGACTTGGAATGGACTAGTGGACAGCTGGTTTCCCTTGTCAAGGTTAGGATAAGGGTGATAAGTAGACATTTGTTGTGAATTACTGGTAGGATTTATGTCAAGTGACTGTTGATGCTGAGGGTAGACAGATGGAGGTGGAAAAGTATTTATGTCAAAGCCTTGTGGTAACTTAGCCCCTTGGTCCAAAAGTATGGCTAGATACCTTTGAGGGTCTTGTAAGATTGATTTTTCTACAAAGGAGGATATATCAGGGTTTTGTGTTGTAGCTTCTAAGTCTTCTACATATACTCGTCCATTCTGGTCTCTTTTTGTTAATGGCTCAAAAATGTTTTGTGATGAAGATGGCATGTTCATGGAATATTGCATGTTCATGTTGTGAAATGGGTCAGAAAAGGTCTAATGTTTGACTGTTGTTTGGTTTGTTTTAGTATCCAGAAAACACTTGCAAGCATGATATTTTGACTGTAAGCAAGCGCACATAAGACAAGTACAATCCTAAAAATCCAAAAGACCAAGGGTTCGTATACATGATATAGCCCACCGATATACCCCGGATTGGTGATAAACACCTTTCCTTCTCGAGAGCAGGTAGCTTAGAATTTTTGTGGCATTGGCTCCCCTCCACGGCTCATTAATGTCATTCGAGCACACAAAATGTAGATTCTTTGGGTAATGACTTCCCAAGAATTGCTATCTCTACTCAAGGGGATCAGTAGTGAGTGTCTTCGAGCATGATACTATACCCTGCAGTATATCAAGCAACGGCTAATAGAACGGCTGGACACTAAAACAAGAGGTTTTTAATTTGGGCATTTAGTTCGTGGGGCATGATCCATGTGGCGAGAGTCCCCTTTCGGATCCATCTCATCGAAACCACACTCGTGATTCTTGGGTTTTCCCCAAGAATCCACTTTTATATACCGGCTGGAAGTCCCTCGGTGTCAGGGTGCTACTGATCTAAGTCGTTCTAGGGTGAGTACTTATTCCCACCAGAACAGGCCCAAGTTCTAGAGTTAGTAACCATTTCTCTTACACCCAGGATTGCACAAGTGCGCAAGGGGAGAGGATACTTCGATATACCAAATTGTGAGGGTGTACAACAGATAAAATGGGTCTAGTTTTCCGATCACCGAGTTTTCACAAAATGAGAGCATAATCACCTACCATTTTTTCAAACACAATCAAACACTTGCAAAAAAAATTCATTTTAGAGCACCAAAGGAAATGTTCCTAAATTAAAAAATGCAAACAAGTGGTTTGAGAGATAAATCTTTGACAAACGTAGCTACAAAACCACATGTTAGTAGTTTGAATATATGTCTTTGACCCACGAAAAACTCCAACGCCACATGCTACCAACAAAGTTTAGTAACCAAAAAATAATAATAATAATGATCGCAACAAATTAAAATAGCGACAACTTTCTCAAAACTTAACAAAATTTTAAATCATTGATATCTATGGAAAGCTGAAAAGCAAACCTTCAAAACTCAGAAAGCATTTTCCACGATTCTACACAAAAAAAATCATTATAGGAAAAAGGAAACACGGGTTTTAACAACTAAAACTTAAAAATTGTGATCACTAAAATAGCCATAACTTTCTAAAATATTAACAAAATTTGAAATTGTTTGAAGTTTTGGAAAGCTAAAAATGAGATCTACAAAATCCAGAAATTTTTTTAAAATATTTTATTTGCTCATTTTTTTGTGCTCAAATGAAGGTGACGGGATTTTGTATGGCTTCTTGGCTGTAACCTGCAAAACAATGAAAACAAATAAGAAAAACACACAAATATTTCTATAGAACATCGGGTTCACCAATGTAACTAAGGGTAAATTTTTGGTTTAGATTATCAATCAATAAAACATATAAAATAAACCCAAAGATCTATCAAGAACAATGAAAATTAAAAATAATAACAAATATACCTTTCATTTGTAGGAGTTTTCATGATTCACCTTGATATTACCTTCTTGCTTGTTGGATGATACTTTGCCCTCAAATCCATTGTGCAAGTAATTTGCAAATATATGCCTATGTCCTACACCAAGGTTTGAAGGATTTGCATAAATGTCTAATGCCTATGCCTAAATGATTATGATTGACAATGCCTAAACATACTAAGACTTGATCAAATAAAGACAATAATTGCTATGGAAAGCCTAGGAGTGCAAGTGCAGAATTGCATAAAGTGAATGTCCAATCGAAAAGTGAGAGGAAAATGCCATTTTATAGAAAATGCCATTTTGAATGGATAGGTGAGATTACATTCTGACCAAAACCTAAAATGAAAGGTCCAAATTAAATCTGAGAATCCCTAATTAGGGTTAGGGAAAATTCATTAATTGAACGGTCAAGATAATATCTCAGAAAATCGGATTGACGGTGGAGAATAAATGAAGAAACTAATTCAAAAATAAAGATTTTTGAAAATAAGGAAGATAAAGACTAGACTGAAGATCAATTTTGGAAGGATCAAGAACCTGCCCGATCACTTGACTTCCAAAGGAAATTACCAATTTGGAATTAAATTCATTCCAAATGTGAACTGTGTGAAACAATAAATAATTGATTTTCTAATTATTTACCAAAGTGGACAGACAGTTAAGAATGAGATGATATTTTAAATAATTTAATTTATTTAAAATGAGAGGAATATCAAATTTGGCAATTAAATAATTAAATTTAATTATTTAATTTAGCAAATAAGACTAATAATTAAATAAATTAATCAATTTATTTAATTATGAAAGTTAGTGACATATTAAATAAATAAATAAAGCTTATTTATTTAATAATCAGGAAGAAATAAATGCAGAAGGGTAATTAAATAAATTAAGAAATTTATTTAATTAAGGGAAGACCTAGACAATTAATGATGTATTTAATAAATAAATAAAATTTATTCATTTAATAATCATGAAGAATGAAAGGACATGAATTAATTAAATAATTATGAATTATTTAATCAATAGTCGAATGTGGACCAAGGACATAATTAAATGTCACAATTATGCTAGGACGAAAGTGGTTAAAAATGAAGCTTGCAGGCCTAGGTCATTTTTAGGTGTCTATAGGGGCTATTAAACCTAAGCTTGGATGATAGGCTTATGGATTTTTTGAAAACTCGGCAGAAGACTCCATCTATCCAAGTGGAATATTTAGAAGAATTAGTCAATAGAAGAATAAGGAAATTAAAAGAAGAAGAAATAAGAAAAAGTAAAGAGAATAGATTGAAATTGGGAAAGAGATGTGTTTACAAATAAATAAAATGACACTAACACATAACACATATTCTTACTAGAATCCTTATGGGAAATACAAGATATTGATGAAGATAAACCAAAATTTCTTAACTTTGCATCCTCACTCAAAAAAGTGGTAGTGAATTGGTATAAAAAGACCTATCCTAAACATGGGAAGAGTTGTAATGAAGTAAAAAAAACTTTTATAGCTAACTTTGTCACTCTAGATATTCCAATAGAGAGAGTAAAATTAGGGATCTAGTACAAAAGGAAGAAGAATCAGTAAAAGAATATGAAAAATGATTCAAATATGCTTGTTATAAGTTATAAGAAGCACTGATAGAGAGAAAAAAGATAAAATGGTTCATTTCTAGACTTCAAAAATACATAAGAGCAACTTTGAATGGAAGAATATTTGAAACCTATACATACCTAATCACCATGGAAGATTTAATTGAAGCCCAAACCTAGTGTAGACCTCAAAAGGATGGCATGAAGGATAATATTGAGAAGTTACAACTTAGGATAGAACAACTAACCATACAAAAATTAATTTTAGCAAGAGGAGAAATAAAGAAAACCAAAGAAATCTGGTGCACATACTTCTCAAGAGAAGGTCACCTCCTCAATGATTTCCCTAAAGTTCAAGAAGAGAAAACCATTATTGCACATGTATAATTAAAGATATTTCTGATCAAAACAAACTAAGTACATTGTGGAACATGCCATGAATGGGATAGTCACCTCACCAAGGACTGTCCTATAAACTAATTTCAAATCCAAAACACATGGAATCATCCTGATCCTAGATCTCCTATGAACCACAACTATGTTATAGACATAGATAGAAGCATGGCATATATCAAGGGGCTAGTGGAAATACCTCTATATGATGTAGGCTATAGAAAACCACCATGGAAAAACAATAGAAGTGTATATGTGCTACAAATTAACCCACCACAAAGCTATATGGATAACAATAGATAATAAAATTATAGAGGAAGAGGACACAATAAAAAAAACCACTGGAGAAGGCATGCCACATGTTACAACTATGGCAAAGTAGATCATTACACCATTGAATGTTGGGAAATTAAGAGAAGAAAAATTCCTTTTATGGATATCATTCGTATGATATATTTAGATGTGATAAGGCATAGCAATATTATCATAATACAACACACTCAAGAATTGATGGTCTACAAGACAACAAAGGAGCTAGATTGATTAGAAGAGTACCGCAAGGAGTAAAAAGATGCTAGATAATAGATAACTAGTCATTTGATCTACATCAAATGAAGATTATTCTGGAGAAGAGCAACCACTGCAAAAAAACAAAAAGAAGAAATCTAGAGAAAATAATAACAAAACTATAGTACTAAGTAGACAAGGAACCAATATCAGAAGACATAGACAAGGGGAGATTGTAGAAATAAGTGAAGAATCAAAACTAGAAGAAGAGGAGTATAATGACTTCTTTCAAAATAAGAAACAACATGATAAAATAGTGGAAAAAGTAAAGAAATAAATTATAAAACATCATAAAGATGAGATAAAAAATAAATAAAAGAAGAAGTGTTGATATTGAAGAGTTTAGGATCATTGGCTCAATAGAAAGATATTTTAGTAAAGTTAAAATAGTTAGGAAAATATTGGAATAAATAAAAGAAATAAGTGCATTAGATTGTAGAAGATAAAAATTGGAGAATGGTCCTTTGTTAATTACCACAAATCTTAATAATAATAATATTAAACATGTAATGATAGATCTAGGTGCGGACCTCAATATCATTTTGCCAACCACTTGAGAAAGACTAGGAAAACTTAAGCTCATTAGAACACCTATGAACATTAGTCTAGCAGATGGTTCTAGCATGGAACCATTAGGAACATGGAAAAACATGGAGGTGAACATAAAAGGGATTACACAAATTGTTGATTTTGAAGTTGTAGAAATGAAGGATCCTTGTAACACCTTTAGAGAATTTATTTGATTGGAATGGTTTGTAAATATAATGGGACAATAGACTCTAGGAAAGAAGAAATCTCTTTATCAGATGACAAGAGAATATTCCACATTCTATTAGGAGAAAGAGAAGATAGAACATATGTGGAAGAAGTAGAATAAGACAGATACATTGAAGATCCCTAAAACATCTATTCTATTTCAAGATTACCTAGCATAGAAGAAGAGGAAGACACTAGTAGTTCAAGAGAAATTGAATTAGAAAGTTAATAATATTGATAGTGAAGATGTTTTAAAAGCATGGATACAAGGAGAATAGGAATTAACATCTTGAAAGGTATATAGCTTTTGGAGAGCACTCATAATACAAAAAAAACCTAGATTAGACTTTTTTAAATTACCATAAATACAAGGAAGCTACTATAAATGCATAAAATCATCACACAAACACCAATGTAACACATTTTGGACTTATCCATGTAGATATAAATGAAAGAATCAATATACCAAAATCCAACAACCTCTAGAAGAAAGAAAGGCCATATAAAATATGAGGTTAGCAAAAAAATTAAACATAAGGAGATCCATCTAAAAAAGAAAATTTCAACCCTAATAATTAAGTCAAAATGTCCACACTTAATGAGTAGTTCTAAGTTTGAACGCAAATTTCCTCAACCTAACCCTAAATGCATAAAATGAAGGATCAAACAAAAATATTATATAACCACATTGTTATAGCTGAAATAAAATTAACATATGTATGTATCATATTCCTTTTCATCCACTACAAATGAGTAAACACTCACCAACAAAATAGATCCATAGAAAGATAATGGGTAGAGAAACATGGGAAGATAAAAAATGGCTAGACCATTTATTGCACTCACCTCACACAAAAATTATAAATACTCCTCCAACACCTCACTTCCACTCACTACACATTCTATTCTTGCTAAGTTCTTACACTCCTACCACTTTTCACTAAACCCTAAGCTCATCTACACTCCACTATAAACCTTTTATCTAGTACAATGGTTGCACCCATTCTTGTTGATGTCTCTCATAATCCAAGGCCAAAGTATAAATTATTTCTATATAAACCAATGGAGAAAGAACTTGTAGAAGCATTCTCAAAAGTTCCCACGGAAGTAATCTACATAGAAAATGTCTAAAAATATATACACACATCCATCACATAGATTGATCATACAAAATTTGAAGTGTTGAGGTTGACTCTTCTACAACAAGGAAGACAAAAGTATCTACCAAAATACAAGAACATAGTAGAGAAGTGACTAAACATTTGGATAGAATTCCTATATTTTATTGGACAAGAAGATTGGGTTTGGATAATCCTAAGAAAATTTCATTATGAATACCTCTACCTAGATCAACCATTGAAAATTATAAAGTATGTTATCCAACCAATAACAAGCTTATGGTATCAAGGGGAAGTCCTACTAAATAAGACCATTAAGAATAATGAGGTCACCTAGCTAACCATTGCAACCTATGATGGCTAGAGCTTAGATGTGACTGAAATCATCAACCCCACAATCAAATATTCCACCATGGGAATCACCTAAAAATTATACTACAATAATCAAGAATACTCGGCTACTACAAGTACTATTCACACAACATATTAAAGGGTCATGGAGGGAAAGGATATATATCTATTTGAGGTGTCATTGCATGATCTCCTCAATAATATTCAACACACAAAACAATCCCACTATTAGTTAAGACATAGGACTTTTTTAATTTGTCTCACCTTAGAACTACTTTATGAAGAAATTACTAGAGTTTACAAGTAAAATTTTGGATTCAACCTAGCCCATGGCAACTTGTTTCCAAGACCATGTAAAAAATTTCCAAGATCCACCTCATTTATCACAACCTATTGGGCATTTTTCAAATCCCTCCAACAAAATATCTAGGCCAAGGAGCACATCTCATATGAGGTGGTTCATGAATATATTAAAGATATAGTATTGAACATTTAGATAAAGATTACACATTCATGGAAGATATTGAGCCTAGGACAACATGGTTACCCCAACTCCCCTATGAGGTGACTGATACAAAAATTCATAATTTTTCCTCCACACTCCTCAACCACCCAAAAGATCCATAAGCTAAAAAATTCTACCACTTATTGAGAATATATAGATAAAATTTTAAAAAAGAAGTTCAAGTAACATTTTGACAAAAATAAGAATTTGCACAAAAATTGTTGTTTACCATTTAGCTAGGTCCACTCCTTGGATGTCCAAATGACTCCAAAGTGGCACCCCACCTACAAAACCTTCACAAGGAGAGAGGAGTTGACCAAGGAAGAGGAGACTCGCAAACAACCCTCCCTGAAATGAACCATCATAGGAGGAAGCTATAGAGTCTTTTTTAAAAATGAGTGTAGAAAAAATTCTAAGAGGATAAAGAAGGCACGTAGGGAATTTTATCCACAAATAGTGGACATTGAAGAAGAAGTGTTGACAATACTAGAGGATACTTCCATTTTACAAACTACAAATATCCCTAAAGTCTCCCCACTGGTAGATAAGGATCAACTGTATAGTAGTTTTTGTCTAGAAGGAGGTGATGGACATGATATTGCAAAAGTAACCAAACATGATGGGGAAAAACCTATAAACTACTAAAGGATACTTGGGCAGGTGCATGAAGATGGGTAGCCAATTTGTGGCCAATTTACTTTTTCATCCCAAAATAGTGAAAATGTGAGCATGTTATAGTAATATGTGCTTGTGTTATGGCTTGGTAATGATCGAGCCTAGGATTGGTCATTACCAAGCCATAACGTGAGCATGTTATAACACACTCACATTATAACGCGCTCTCGTTATGGTTTAAATTTCAAAAAATGCACACATTTTGAGCTCAAAAAATGTGCATTTTTTGAAATAAAAAAATATTTCCAAAATGCGAGCATGTTATAACACGCTTGTGTTTTGGTCTATATTGAAAAAAAAACTCTTCTCTTTTTCTTGTCTATTTCTTCTTGTTATCTTTTAGGGAAACTATATACATGAAATAAACATTTAAGTATAAGTTGACATTTACATATGGATGTTTACTTTCTTATACTTTAAGTTATATTTCATGTATATAGGTAGGATGTTTGAGAGTGGTTTTAGATCTCTAGGAGTTATAATGAAAAATCTAGTTTTTGGAAGATCTCAAAAATTTTAGACTTAGTCAAATTTCAATAATCATGTCAAATTTT
>VDFB02129552.1:0-47528 GCA_007258455.2 Sequoia sempervirens | reverse complement strand
GAGTACAAGAGATTAAAGAGGACTTATAGAATTGATGAACTTCCCCTGCACATGAAAAGGGGTGACAAGAATAGAGTCCTTCATATTTCATCTTCAAAAGTTGAACTCTTTCTAGTGTCTGATTTTTAGACTTATTTCAAAAACACCTATTATGCATTATGCCAAATTCTTGGATTTGATGTTGAAGACAACATGTCAGTTAGATTGATGAGGATGGAAATGACTATCCAACACCCTGAGTCCAATGTGGAGTTTGATTTTTCTTCTATCATTGAGGAAAAAATTCATGAAGGTTTGTTATAGGTTAGGGAAGTTAAGGCCCCTATCACTTTCAGAAAGTATTCTCTATTGTGTCATCTAATTCTATTTCAAAATGAAACAAAGTGGACTAAAAGGATGAAGTTGAGCACACATGAAAATGGAGTTATGCTTCTAGTGAAAAGTGTTATGTTTGGGATAGTAAGTGCCCTGAAGGTGACTTTATTGTGTTTAGAGATGACTTTTCCCTCAGACTAATTGATGCCCTTGGTTTTCCTACACCGAGGTTACCACAATCTTTAATGAAAGTTATGACACCTTTGCAATAAAAACCAAACCAAGTTTTCATACACAACTATGCTAACTAGTTTTTAATGCCACAATATACCATCATTAGGGTGTATAGTTGTGATCAAGCCCCACATGTTTTACCAAAATTTGTGCCTAGTAGAATATTGTTTTTATAGTTTACTTTGCAAATGCTTTGGATGGAGCATAGTCCTATGAAGAATCAGAAAAGGAGAACTTTCATGCTTGACTTAATGGTTTTTGAGGAATTATCAATTGGGTTAGATATGTTGGAAGAAGTGCAGAGATTCATAAGAGCCAATTTTTCTCTTAGATCAGGAAAGGTTAGAGTATTTGATCCAAAGGGTCACATCAATAATATCATAAGGACCCTGGTTACAAAGAGGGAAATAACACATGTATTTGATCCAGAGGAGGATGTGATAAGAAACCTGGTATACTTTTTAGATGTGTTTGAAACAAGGAAAAAATGGTTAATGATGATGAGATGGGAGGAACAGAAGAAAGAAAAAGATAAAAAGTTCAAGGAGTTCTTTGATGAAGAGCCAGATTTGTTGAAAAGGATGCACTTAATTCTAGGTAAGTTTGATAAGATGTATAAAAAGGCTCAAGAAGAGAAGTCAGCTCCACCATCTGCACCCCAGCCACCCTCATCCATAGTCTCCACATTGCATACACCACCTCCTCCACCAGCTCATCCATCTCCTCCATCCCCAATTGGTGAGCCACCTACTAAGAAACAAAAAGTCAAATCACTAGTTGATTATGGGTCGAGTGATGAAGAACAAGAAGTAGTCTTGTCACTGACTGAGATGAAAGAAGTAGCAGAGCAACAAAAATTTTAGATCCTCGTGACCCAAAAATAAGAATATTAGAGGAATTTGTTGATGAGATAGAAGATGATGAGAGAATAATTACTTCTTTGCAATTCATGGAGGATGATGATTTCATCCATACAAGGTAATTCAAAGATTTTTTGATAAAAATTAAAATGAGATAGTTTGATGACAAGCTAAAAAATTAACCTCATTGGGATTGATGATTCAAAGCACGTAGAGGTGCAAGCCCAGACAATAGCAGAGTTGGATATTGATAACATCAATATTACTCCCAAAGAAGCAAGGGAGTTGGTGCTAAGTAGTAAGATGTCAATCATACCTAGAATGGAAATTTCTAAGGTTTTTTTTAGATCAAATCAGAGCTCAAGATGATCCAAAATTGGCTGCAAAATTTGATTCAGAAGGAGTCTCAGGCACAAGATACAATCCTACCACCCAAACCCTTTCCCTGTGGACAAAACAAAATAACACAAGGAAGCTAAGGCTTCTAGATGTAGTACAGGAAATGAGAGGGTTTGTAATGGTGAGGACAATGAAGGACACTACTCCAATAGAAGCAACAACCATAACTATGCACTCTACCATGTTTACAAAGGATGTAGTAGAAAACGTGGAGAAGAAGATAACAGAGTATGAAAAGAGACTCAAGTTATCAAATGATGAAATAAATAAGTTATTCATTGAAGGTGTCAAATTAAAGAAACAATTACAACAAGCCACAAACATAAAAGGGGATGAAATGGTTGTCTATCATCCACCTGCTCCAACTGAAGATCCACAAATCCAAAATTTGAAGAAACATAATATGGATGATGTCAGGAAGCACATCTTGGATACCTTAAAAGAAATATTGAAGAACAAAGTTGGAGTTTTAAAAGATAAGATAAGTGGATTCCATGATAGTTTTAGTCATTTGGTGAAATCCATAGAACAAATAAATACTAATTCCCAAATCCTAGAGGAATTATATAAAAGATGGCAACCCACTTACCACATTTTAAATACTTTATGCAAAGAAACACAGAGGGATCCTAATGCACCTTCGAGATTAAAGCCTACTCAAGAGATGGTGAAGGTAGTTATTGATGAGCATAAGTATTTGATTGACATGAAGAAGAAGGTGGAGAACATAAGGAATTCATTTGATTCAGTAAAGTATAGTTTCAGTCCTTTAATCATCAAAGATGATGGACAATTCAATGATGTGGATGAATGGAAGAATGAGTTTGATCAAATGGTTCCTCAATGCTTCACATGTATTCAGGGTGATGGTGATATCAATCTAGAAAAGTTTCACACTTTGCTTGATGGAATTATAACGTTGGATAATGGTTACAGAAATTTTGTTGTAGATTCCAAAAACCTACTTGATAGTAGATGGAAGAGTCACCTTAAAAATTTCACTACTGCACAGGAATTCAAGTGGTTGAATGATTTAACAATAAGCAAATGGCAAGAAACAAATCTAGGCTCGAATGAAGATTGATTAATGTCATCAGAAGGAAAACATGTCATATCATAAAGTAAGAGCCTTGCACAGGTCTTATATGACCACGGGCTTCTTGCTCGAAGATTAACAAATTTGCATATGTTAGTTATCTCTAAATACATTTTATCTTTTCAGTTATGCTTTGTTATCAAAAGCCACGTCCTTTGGTCTAAAGTTTGTCGCCTCTCATATAAATAAGAGAGACCAAGACCATAAGGAGGGGATTAGAATAGAATATAATAGATAGAAGAAGTAGGAGAATAGAGATTGCTACAAAGTTTACAACAAAAAGGACCAAGATGCACGTGTAAATTTTGAAGGAGTTAATGAAAAATATCTGATTCAGTGGCTCTATGTTGGTATCAATTGTTTGTTAAGTTAATTGAAGATATTATCAGTTTGTCTCCATATTTGATATTTCCCTATTGTTTAAACAGATATATCAAGCATATTTTCAATTTATCAGTGCATATTTTTTGTATCTATGTGGCATTTTTAATTGGGTCTTTCAAGTAAAGATTAAAATCCTCTTGATTATTCATAGCAACTTGGAATTATTATTTTAGATTATTAAAGAAGAATTTGATAATTACACCCTTGCCTATTTATACAAGTTATAAACATAAAAGTGTCAAATAGTTAGAATTATTTCCAATTATAAGTCACTTAACTCTTATTTCTATTTGACTCCATATACCCAATAGAGCACTAGTCCTTCACATTACATCATTTTAGTTTCATTCATTTTATCTTTTACATCTATTAACTAAACATATTAGGAGAAGATTAAATTGTTTTATAAGTTTAATTAAGATTAGTAGTTTAATTTTTTTCCAAAAGACAATCCGAAGAGACAACTTTGTTGGGTCTTCTTCTTATATATATGAAATTCGAATTGTAATATTTGATCATCAACACTTTTTAAGATTTTAATACTTTTCAACAGTGAAAGACTTATTTTCTGGAGTAATACAATACCAATACTTTTCTATTTGTGTGTGGAAGATTCTTTCATTTGGACTAGTTCTTTGTTGTTTCTTTTCAAGCAATTGAAGGCAATGTAAAATGTATTCTAATTAATCTTCATGACCATCTTATAATTACCTCCCACTTTCCTCAATCTACCTTTCCCCATCAAGTACTCCCCTTCGAATTTTTTAATGGAGTTGGGATCTCAAATGCGATCTACATGGATCTTTGTTGTGAACTTAGGAAGATATTCAATAATGTACACCATGGTCTGGTATACCATATATCCCTCCACCATAGAACCCTTAGGATGTGCTCTTTGTCTAACCAAAGCCTTCAAAAATTTCAAGTTCCTCTCAACCATCCACATTGACCTTGTGTGTATAGGTCCACATAATTCAATCTCCTCAACTTGGTGTATGAGGTAGTGTTCTTGTGCATTGAAAAATGTCAAAGGTAGAAACTTTTGCATTTCACACATTAGACGCAGAATTTTTCTCCTCCAATAATTTATATCTTCTTTATGGAATTCTTTAGATGACAACCATCTACAAGTGATTCAAGGCGCAAATATATTAATGAGATTTAACTAAAATATACAATATATTACATAAAAAGTAAAAAAATGGCATATATAAGATCTATACAACGAATTGAACAAATATGCTACTTACCTCATGTATTTTCCAAGATCATATATAACTTGCTTGACATTGTTGTCGAAGTTGTCTAGGAGAGATAGAGGTAGAACGTACTACAACAATTATAAAATGATCTTTTCATTATTTTTCCAAAACTAGTAAACATAATACACTAAAAAGTACATGCAGTATAAAAATATATATAAAATATACCACAATAATTACCTTAATGAAGGTATGCCAATCATGCATTTTCATCCCTAACCAAAATTCACCTTTCTTTGTTATGATATTGTTTATGTTTGCAGCAAATCCTGTGGGAAATCAAATTTTTTTGTATGACTTCTTTTATAGCATTACTTTTTTTCTCCATTAATAACCAAGGAAGGGTGCTTATATTAATTTGGTCTCCATCACTATTTAATTGAATGACATTTTTCATTGCATGATTGGCTTCCTGAATGTCACTACAAAGTTTGACAATTTTTTCTTTGTCATGCCCTCCATCCAATATTTTCCATAAAAAATTTGTTACATTCTTTCCTATATGCATTGTATCAAACAAATGCACAATTTGTAGCTGCTCATAGTAGGTCAACCTACTAATTTGTTTGGGATAACTTTTCAGTCCCTGTGGAAGTCAGTCATTAATTCCTTGACAACCTTCATGAAGCATATATAAGTTAAACAAACTAACAACTACAATCATTGTTAATTACAACATAAGTAAACAAAACACAATATAAAAAATATAAATTCCAAACATATCATATATGATAGATAAACAATTTGATCCAATGTATAACCTTGATGATTAATTCTATTATATTCCAACTTCCATAGGTGATGTGTCATTCTTTGTGGTTTTGATGAAGTCTCTTCTTTCCCATTAAAAAGATGTTTTTCAGTAGTTTGATACTTATGACTTTTGTTGAGGAAGTTCCTATACTCATCAAACACCTATTTTCCTAAACTTGTTGAACAACCATATTTCATCTTTGGACCACAAATTAGACATGCAACTTTTCCCTTTGTTTGAAGACCTATAAGATCATATATAATTGGATTAAATATGTCAATTTTTTATAATTATATATAACGAATAGATTATTTTAAAAAAATGCATGATATTTAATTCATAAAATTAAATATCATCAAAGTATAGTAAAACATTATAACATATTACAAAAATGTGTTAGCCCTGGGGCATCATGAATTTTTCATACAAGCATTGCATGGAATTGAAATTGTCTTTATCCTATTGGTCTAGAGACGCCATACATAGTGACGCCATTCCATAACTTTAGTAACTCATTGATAAGAGGCTCAATATATACATTCATATCTTTAACTTGTTACTTACCTAGTTTAATGAACATAAACATTACATAATTATTATAACCATTTTACTGCAATATATAAATTAATGTACATTACTATTAAATGAAAAAAATATGTCATTATGCAACAAATAAGCAAAATGAGATGCTACTACATTAAAGAAAATCGATGTAACCAAATGCCTAGAACAATCATTGCCAACATTATGTGCTCCCTCTTTATTGACATCCATGGAGGAATGTTATTGTTGATAACAAAACTAGGCCACACTGAGTAAATAGATCTCAGTTCTCCAAATGGATTAACACCGTCCACTGCCAATGAAAGCTTGAGATTACGAGGTTCTTCTTTAAAGTGTTTCCATTTTTCCTCCATGTACCTAAATGAAAAACCATTTGCAGGCATTCAAAGAATGTCATCTCCACTCTATTTTGTGCATGGTAATCCATAGAGGTGTGCTAAAAGCTTTCACACCTAAATAACCGTTGCATCATTAGGAATAATGGAAATGCTTGAAGAACCTTGAAGTGCAGCACACATTAGTTGATCTATTTGATATCTACTAATATGACATTCCAGACATTGTGTTGCAAATTCATGTTGTTTATGATATATAATATGATCATTGGGACATGCATCTATTGCTTGATACTCCATTCCAATATCTTTCAGAATGGCAGATAAATCTTGGTATGAGCAAGGTAAAATATTTGATGGTGGTAACAAAAATTCACCAATCAATCTGCAACAAAAAATAATTTGTTCATATAAAGAATATTAATGGTACATATTTCATCCTTTATTTACTAGTGATGAACTAGCGACAAAAATAGATCAAAAAATATGACATATATATGACATACTTTAACATTTGAAATTGCTATGTTGGATAAACCATTCCTTATTCAAGTTCACCAGCAACAATACAACAAAGAGAAGAGTTGTTTTGGGAGCCTTCATAAAGGGGCTCATATTCCTTCTTAAGTATAGGTAAATCATTAACATCATCAAAGTCATCTCGATCATCATGATCAATTATGCCACTAAATGTGTCATGGATCAATTTATTTGTACAATCATCTTCAACTATGTTTCCTAGTGCATGATCATCTTCTTCCATAGGATCATTAACTTCATCTTTAAATATTCTACAACTCCATGTTCCTCTGCTTGCAAAACCACATTCTTCGGGCTATGATAAACCATATCATGTGCCCTAGGGCACCCCACCTTTATAATAATGATTGACCCAAATAAACCATGATCATGATCAAGTGAATTTTTATATATATATAAAATGTTAAAACAATATAAAAATTTACAAATTCAATCAATATAAAGACATATAATGAACAACTTACCAATGGATGATAATCATGCCCCCCTTCAATGTGACCATGCTACCTACAATGTTTCTCAACTATTGTGATTGAAATTCTTCTCGTCTTTAAGCACATGTAATTATTGCAAGGACAATAACATTTCCCATCACACCCTTTCTTTTTAATCTAGCAAGTGTCTCTTCATTTTGTTCTACACTAATATCGACATGATTTTTTTCTTTACCAAGCTCGAATATTTAGATCTTCAAAAATATCAAACTCCACCTCCAAAAATTTTTAATCTTGTAATTTCAAGGTAAAAAATCTAATAATTATGATATTTTGCAAAAAATTGACCTAAATATAGAAAATTTGCAGATGGCAAAACTGTTGCAAGTCTTAGATAAGTTATTAGACTCACTTTTATTTATTAAAAGCATTCGTCAAAACCCCGAAAAATGCTAACCATATATCCATTGGCCCTCAAATTAAGGAGGCTATTAACCATATGTCAACTCACAAATACACAGGTATATGTCGAAATAGCGACAAAAATCACAGAGCGTCGCAATTTCGATGAACGTCGGGCATAAATTTTTTTAAAATGAAAATTTCACATTAAATACATAGGTACCCAATGATACATCTAATTTTACATCTTTCGTCAAAAAGTTTCAACGTATTTTACAGTCAAATGAGTTAGTGGGAATCTATACCCTGAGTTTCATGCCTCAGGACTAAGATGCCACCTAGGGTGTCTTAGTCCCCCTTGAGGTATTAATTTCAAATTATAGCGGTATTTAGCCTCCTTTAATTAATGAATTCATATGTCGGCTTGTTGTGGTGTAATTTTAGGATATTAAGCATAGATAAGTATAAATACAAGGTTTCTTCTCTCATTTTCTCATAACAAGGTATTCAAGCAATCTAAGCAGATTGTCCAAGCATTCAAGAGCAATTCATCAAGCATTTGGAGCCATCATCGAGATTCAAGCATCATATCAAAGATATTCTTGCATCTTGTGTATTTCTGTGCTAACATTTGTGATGTAGGGTTTTGATTCAAGAAATCATTTCAAGTCAACATCTATCAAGCATTCAAGCATTTTAAGATCGACATTCAAGCTATTCATTTCACACAAGTTTGTAGATTTCACAAGGGTTTGGTGAGTTGTAACATCACATGTTGTTCATTCATCATTTCCCTTCATTATTCTATTTCATTTCAAGGTTTAATTACCAACAAGGAGTTTGACCAAGGCAAACCCCCATTCACTAACAGTCAACAAATTTTTCCTCTCTTGTATGTTTGTGATTGCAAGTTTAAGTTGAATACTTGAATATCATTTGAAGTGAAAAATTGCAAAGTTTTCATCTTCACAAAAACTCACCTATAGGCTAGATCCGAAAGTTTCAAAACATAAGATTAGCGAAGAAGGAAGTGCAAACATCAATCCTCAAGATCACTTTTGGAGATTTCAAAAATTCAATTTGGGACTAAGATGGTAGCAAGGACATCTTAGTCCTCCAAGTGGAATTTTATAGAGATTCTTTCGAATTTTGTTTCGACATCCAAAGATTCTGCATTTCCCTCAAAAAATAGCAACAAGACTAATAAGATAGTAAGGGAATCTTAGTCCTCCATAGCACATTTTGATAGCTTCTTTGCATTTCCAGAATCCTTGTCACATTTCCAGACTTCCCAGGTACACAAATCATAACTTCCTATTGCATTATTTCATCATTTTCATCCATCATTTAGCTTGCATTATTACTTTTTGAGAGTTGAATGTTAAAGTGTCTTTTCCAAGATTTTGTTGGGTGGTGAACCCTTCAAATCTTAAAGAACCCCCTCCTACGTCTTCCTTTTTGAGAATTGACTCACCCTTTGGGGTTGATAGTCAATCCAATTATGGTTCCTAGGACATTATTGAATGACCTAAAGAGAATAGTGGCATTAAAGCATTTCACCCACATTTTTCTTTTCGGTTCATTATCTATTGTAGCTAAGTTGACATCTATTTGACTATTGTTATCACTTGTAGTAGCTCATGACTTCGAAGTCAAGAAAATGGATGTGAAGGAAACTTTCCTTCCTGGTGATTTGGATGAGAAAATTTACATGTCATAGCTAGAGCATTTCATTGTGGAAGGTAAATATTATCTTGTATGCAAGTTGAGAAAATTTGTGTATGGTCTGAAATAATCTCCTAGGATGTGGTACCAGAATTTTGACACCTATGCATTGTCCTTGGGATTTCTAAGATCCAAATCTGACCATTTTATCTATTACAATACTAATAATATTTTCATTTTCATTATCTTCCTAGATGTGGATGATATGTTGTTCATTGGGAATGGAAAAAGAATGATTTTAGATTTGAAGTCTTAGTTTCCAACAGAGTTTGAGATGATGGATCTAGGTACATTAACGTATTCTATGGATTGAGATTAGAAGATATAGAGATAATAGAAATCTTTGGTTAATTCAAAGAAAGTATGTGAACTCTATGTTGGAGAGATTCATCATGCCTACTTGTAGGTAGTTAGTTGTTCCTATTATGTAGGCGATAAAGCTTTTTGTAGAGGATTGTCCAAAATATCCTACTAAGATGGAGGACATGACCAGAGTTCCTTATGCAAGTTTTGTTGGCATCTTGATGTATGTTATGGTCTGTACTAGGCCATAAATTTCCCAAGAAATAGGAGTCCTTAGCTAGTTTATGGATAATCCTAGACAGGTGTATTGGGATGTGGCTAAGAGAGTGTTTAGGTACTTGAAGGGTACTTTCGAGTATGCCCTATTTTTTCATGGTTACCCTACTGGACCTTGACATTCAATGAGCATTCTTAGATATATGGATTTTGATTGGGCAGGTGACATTGATAGTAGAAGATCCACTAGTAGATATGGTTTCACGATGTTTGGTGTTGTGATAAGTTGGATGAGCAAGTGACAAGATATATTTGCTTTGTCCACTAATGAAGAAAAGTACATGGCAACTACTCATGCTTGCAAAGAAGCTATTTGGGTTAAGATATTATGTTCGAATGTTGGTTTTGATACAAGACAGATTACTATATATTGCAACAACCAAAGTATTATATGTTTAGTGAAAAATCCTACATTCCATGCCATAACAAAGCACACATATGTGCAGTTTTAATTTTTTTGTGATATGGTAGAAGATGGAAAGGTAAACTTGGATCAGAACCTCAATCTACACTCCTCTTCTTGACAGTTGTCTCCAATCTTCACTTATGGATTTTTTTTACTTGAATGACTTTGATGGATGTGTTGGCCACATTACAACATTAAATCTAGGAAAAATCAAGCCAAATTCCATAAGAAAGACTCAAGTGAGCATAAAAATGTCAAACTATACATTTTTTGGTGACACAATATCAATATATGGAGTTATAAGGATTGGAATATATGTGTTATAAGTGGATGAATGCTTCTTTCTTGTGTTAAGTAAATAGGGAATGCAGGTTAGTATAGTTTTGCTTCTGCAATTGCTCTTTTCATTCACTATATCCTTTGGGGTATAAATTGACTGCATAGGGGATATTAGGGTACAGATATTTGGACTTTAATTCCCATTTTCCTCTTGCCAACATTGGTTTTGTTGTTGGGACCCTAGAGTGAGTAGTGAAGAATAATAGATTTTGAACAAGTGGTAGTGAAGGAAAAAGATAATTAACAACTAAAAGAAAAAAATCTTTGAAATATACATAGACACAACTCTTAAGTACCACTCTTGTAAGAGTAGGTAGGAACTTAAGGGATGAAAAATGGGAAGTGGGAAGGTATTTGAAAAGATTCTTGAAAAGATGTAACTATTCAAAATTTAATATAACTATGGGATATATAAGGATTTATGGAAATCCAAATCAAAAAAACCCATGGAAAAAGGATATAATTGTTGGAAGTTTAAATAGCTTTTATTTTCATTGATGTCATCAAGTCTTTGGAGATATTTTTGAAATTTTTGTGATGATTCTTTGATTAGCTATATTATGTTGTCATTAGTTGTGTCACTGGTATCAATTTCTAGTCTTTCTTTGATAAGCTTATGTTAGTGGATGTTCAACCTCTTGTGTGTAGTTGAGTTTATATAGTGTAGTTGGTTTGGTGGTGATGAGGAAGTGTTGAATATGATGAGGATATGTTTGTGGTGCTTGGTTTCCATGTTTTTTTGAGAAAATTTGAATAAAAGAGAAAATAGTGTGGTTAAGAGGTGTTTTGTATATCAGAGTAGTGATCTGGTTTTGCTCCGCATTTATTTTGTATTGAAGATCTACTTGTGTGGTTTGGATATGATGATTAGAGGTGTTCAAAAATTTTATATCTAGAGTTTTTTATTCTAGATTATTATGCAGAGAAAGTTGTGTTCACTAGTGTGTGAACTATGTATTGTAGTAGTGTCTAGGATAAATGGTTTTTCTCCACATTTCTCCACAGGATAGTTTTTGGTCTTGTGGATTTGAGGGTGTGCTTACATTGCTCATATCTGTCTTTGGTCTTAATTTTTTTGAATTTTGGTGCTCTACAAGGTTGGATTCATATGTTATAGTATGTGGAAAGTTAATACTCCTTCTACTTCTCCTAAACTAAATGCATGTCTCGATGATGATTGGGGCTCCTTAGACTTTGAAACATCCTTCATTGGGGAATATAAAGTTTACCCAATCCACCTAGACATCTTGAAAATATCATTCACACCCATTGTCAAAGATGATTTTTCTTCGATATCGCAAGATAATGTGAACAATAATTGTAATGTCCTTGTAGACACTCAAATTTGTCCTCACAATCATAACGATATTCATCTACTGATTAAATAGATATTATTATTTACTTAATCAATTCATTCAATAATTTTCTATTTATGCATTTCATCAAATCATTGAACCATCTCATGCTCATTCAATATCTATTGCATTAACGTTCATGTCCATTTGCACTATCATTCATACCCATTTGCATAATAAATCATAATCATTCATAATCCATTTACATAATAAGTCATAAACATCATTTCCATATTAAGTCAATTATCATTATCATCCATAATTGTTTCATATTCATCTCCATTAATAAATCAATTATCATAGTCATTGATTATTATTTCATAATAAACTAATTATCATAACTTGCATATTAATCATATCATTTGCATAAATCATTCATGAAATATTGCATTTTAGTAAAGCATCGTTAAATCATTTTATTCATTTTATTCATATTTAATCATTTAGGTACATTTTAATCTAATAACCCTTTATCACTTTCATTCTCATCCATAACATTTAACCCAACAATGTGGGATAATGGCATTTCCTTCTCTCACATCTTTTATCCCACATTTCATCTTCAACCCCTCACCATCCTCAAGGAACTCCTATTTAAAATGGTATTTCCCTCTCATTTTGGGCTCTCACAAATTTTGCTCACAAATTTACATACTCATATCATCTTTGCATCTTGATTGCATTTCTCATTCACCATAGCCTCTTTATTGCATTTTGTGCTCATAAAATCTGAGATAAAATGCATAAACAAAGATCTTGGTGATAGGGAGACAATGGAGATTTATTTATTTTAAAAGCATTATTTGTTTATGTAGTCTAGATTTGCATTTCTAGTATTTATTTTAATTAGAATGGCTCTATTGATGTGGGTTGAAATGGTGGTTCTTACTCCATAGAACCATGAATTTTTATGGCTCTACAATTGGTGGTTCTTACTCCATAGAACCATGCATTTTTATGGCTCTACAATTGGTGAATCTAGATTAGTTTTTAATCTCTAACTTTAGATTTTTAATTTAGATTAACTTTTAATTTTAAATTAGCTTTTTTATCTTAGATTAGCTTCTTTTTTTTTCCTAGATTTAAATTTCTTTAGATTTATGTTAGTTTTCATTTTGGTTAAGTTTTGGTTTTGTGACTAATTTTGTTAATTTGGTTTCTTTTGCTAGGTTCGTTTGGAAAAGAATTGAAAATTAAAACATACGCTTGTCAAAGAAAGGAGGCATGAAACTACTAATGATATTTTGATGCAGGATGTTCGTCGAAGACATGATTTTGAAACCAATTGTCTTTTAGATTCTAAAACATTTCAATTGGTGCATTAAAAATGAACAATTGTCTTCTTCCACATAGGCTTAACTAGGGGGTCAATGAACACTGTTTGTTGTGCTTGAGATGGTAGGGAGTATGCTCTCACCTTGTGCAAAACTTGGTGATCATAAACTAAACCCATCTATTTTTATGTGTCACCTTGATTCAATAATCAAAGTATCCTCTCCCCTTGCACACTTGTGTGATCCTGGGTGCAAGAGAAATGGTTATTGACTCTAAAACTTGGGCCTGTTCTGGTGGGAAAAAGTACTCACCCCAGGATGACTCAAACCTGTAGCACCTTGAACCCGAGGGACTTCTAGTCGGTATATAAAAGTGGATTCTTGGGGAAAGCCCAAGAATCACGTGTATGGTTCTGACGAGTTGGATCTGAAAGGGGACTCTCGCTGCATGGATCATACCCTACAAACAAAATTCCTTTACTAAACACCTACTATTTTAGAAGCCAACCATTTTTCAGTCATTTCTTAGTCTAGTGCAGGGTACAGTATCATGCCAGAAGACACTCACTACTAATCCCCTTGAGTAGAGATATCAATTCTTGGGAAGTGACTACCCAAGAATCCAAAGTTGGTGTGCCTGAATGACATTAATGAGTCGTGGAGGGGAGCCAGTGCCACCAAACTTCTAATCTATCTGCTCTCAAGAAGGAAAGGTGTTTAGCACCAATCCAGGGTATATCGGTGGGCTATATCAAGTATACAAACCCTTGGCCTATTGGCCTATTAGGATTGTGTTTGTCTCATGCGCATTTTCATACACCAAAACATCATGCTTGTCAAGTGTTTTCTGGATTTTCAAACAGTATTCACTACATTCACAAATCTGAACACAAACAATCAACCTCAAACAAACATCACATCGAGAAAATTGCAATATCTCAAACTTTTCAAACCTTAAAAGGTCCAACAACACAAACATCCCACGTGAACCTATCACTTAGATGTCTTGGGGTCATCATCCTTCAGTTTTGATCTTTCAATCCTTGCATTCCACCTAGTCATTACATATTCATGGTCCTTACATATTCATATCCCTTTCATCCTAGTTCTTGCATACATAGGTCACATTACATAGTCCTTGCATACATATATCATTCCACCTAGTTATTTCATGTTCAACCCCTTTTTCATATCAAGACCATCTCACCTAACCTTTGCATGTTCTACGAATTTATCCCTTTGCATATTCATCATCGATCAAATAAAACCTTTAGTTTGCACTTAGGCTACTCTTCCTAGGTCTTGAAATCAAACTATTGGCTATCTATCACCCGCATCACTTGAGGTTCACCATCCTTGAGTTAGGGAAACATACCATTATCCTTGATTAGGGAAATCCTTTTGGAGTCCATCATCTCCTACATACCCTCTCTTGATTATTGGTCCTTGTTTCTATCCATCATAACACAAGTAAAGCCTTTACATCATAACCAAATTTGGACCTAGAGTTACCTTTTAGCTTTTTCATTCTTAGCTTGCCATATCATACCATACCATTTTCATATCCCATCTTAGAATCATATCCTTTTCATTTGCATCCTAGTCTTAGGTCTCATACATTACCTTGGATTGAAAATCATAACAAATCACCTATGACCCCTAGAACAAGAGCAAAAATGTTTCAAGAAGAAAGGAACCCTTGGGGAAAAGACTTTGATGGGGAAGATCACATTAGTGTTGCAACTAGTGAAACAAGTGAAGCTGATAGTGAAGAAATAACACAATCCACCATAAATGAAGCTCTTAACGATAATAGGTTCACTAAAATTCTTACAGAGGTGGTCAAACATAACCCACAACAATACTTCAAGGCCCTTGCTGATGAAGGAATCAAAATGCCTCTTGATTTTGACATATCATTACTCACAATGAATGACCAACCTAAATCTAGTGAATCTAAGAATCCCAAAACAAAAAACGATGGTAGGATCAAAGATCATAGACCCTTTTATCTACAACCTGGTTACAAGCGATCTTCAAAGACATCAAAACCTGTATCTACAAACGATCCTATTTTGGATGAGCTTAGAACATTATGAAAAGAATTGGATACTCTCAAGAACAGTAAAATATTGACTCACAAGTTCTCCATTGAAGACATATGTCCTTATCCCTTCGATCCAAGCATACCAATGCCACCTTTTCCTAACCATTGGGACATACCGAAACTTGACAAATATAATGGAAAAGGAGATCCTAAGAACCACTTAAGACAATTTTGTGCCACTACCATGGAATTTATAGTTGATGAAACATACCTTATGAGATTATTTCCTTGCAGTCTAGGAGGAGAGGCTATGGAATGGTTTTCACGATTACTTCCAACCATCAAATCTTTTCAAGAATTGGCTGATAGATTTGTCTCCAATTATAGTTTCAATTGTGACCTTAAAGTGACCATGACAAACCTTTTCAACACCAAACAAAAACAAGGTGAATCTTTTGTGTCATTTTTACAAAGATGGAGACATTTAACAAAACGATTGCATTATTCCATTCCTGATCAAGAATTGGTCGACCTCTTTTGTCAAAATTTGAACAAAGAAATCAGAAGGGAACTTCGCCTCAAATGCTTGGATTCATTTGATGAAGCCATAGAAATGGGATTTTGAATTGAACAAACCCTCATCGATGATGGAACTATTAAACTTAATAATGATAGAGATCAAAAATTGAATTCAAACAACAAGACCCCTTTTTGGGTTAACAACAAGAATGTAGTCAATGACGAAGTTGTCGATGCAAAAAAAACTAAAACATCATCACCTATTTACAATCTCAAAGGTCCATCTTCAGATAAAGGAAAAGAAAAATAGAGAAGTTTCCCTAAACGAAATTTTACACCATTGGGACAATCACTTGAATCTACATTAAAAGAACTTCTTGAAACCAATATTATAACATTACCCAAAATCAAGGAATATAATCCACAAGTCAAACCCCCATGGTGGAATGAAGATCACTTTTGTGACTATCATAGACACAAAGGACATAAGACAAATAGCTACAATAAACTTCAACATTTAATACAAGACCTTATTGATAACGGTAAGATAGCAGTTGATGGACACATTCCTTTTGGTAACTCTGATTGCGAGGTGTTTAAAAACCCTCTCCCTAAGCATGAAAATGATAAAGGAAGGCTCTTGAATTTGGTGATGGTGTAAACTATACTACTGCTAAGTATGATTATACCATACATAACATCAGTGAGGGTGATAATCATGTCAACACTTTCATCATAAAAGGAAAAGAACCTGATTGCAAGGTTACTACCCGCAAAGGCACTGTTACCCATAAAGGTCCTAATGCAAAACCTGCTACACCCTCTTCGCAATACAACCTCATAGAGCACTTAGGAAAAACACTCGCATAAATTTCTATACTCGAGCTGCTACGCCTATCTCTTGAGCATAAAGCTATCTTAGATAAAGCGCTTGCTACTGCTACAGTGCCTACAGACCTACATGTAGATCAATTCCAAGCTATGGTGGGACACATCACCTCTCCTCATACTCTCACTTTTACGGAAAATGATGATTCATCCCTTCGACAACCACATAATGTAGCTTTACACATTGATGTCCTCATCCATAATGTTAAGATCAAGCAATTTTGATAGACGGAGGAGCAGGCCTTAATATTTGTACTCAAAAATTGATCACAAAATTAGGGTTCTCTGAAAATGCAATTGATCCAAGTAAAAAGATTACCATAAAGGCATATGATGAAGAGGAACTCTCATCTAAAGGATCGGTTACTCTACCAATTAGAATCGGCCCTGCGGTAAAGGATGTGGTTTGCCAAGTCCTTGATCTCCCATTGACCTATAATATCCTCCTTGGAAGACCTTGGATTCATGCAATGCAAGCAGTACCTTCTACATACCACCAGTGCATTAAATTCCCCCACAATGGTGTTGAAATCACAATACGAGGAGATCCAAACCCTTTCATGTATTGCCATAATCTAAGCCCTAAAACTGAAATCACAATCCCAAGCAATCGTGAAGCATTTCCTTCCCAAGCATATGTTGATCCTGAGTCCTTAAAAGCATCTTCCTCAAAATCCAATGCAACCGAGATCAAAATACAGGTAAAAGAACAAGGAGTGGGAGAATATACCTTGAATCATGCTCTTTGCATTGGAAAACTACCTTTATCTCCCCACACCTATGGCAAACCACAAATGACTAAGACCACACCAGATGCAAATACCACAGTGATTTGTAAATCAACTACTTTCAAAAAATGGGGATCCCTTTATAATGAAACAGAAGAAGCTGATCTCCTAAACTGGTTATACAAAGATGAAGATACAGAAAAAGAACAGACTGGAATAAAGATACCTGTTGAACAATATGGTAAAGGATTTGATATTATGAAACAAATGGGATATGATGGTAAAAGTCCTCTTGGCTTACAGAAACAGGGTCTCTTGGAACCAATACAACCTACTCAAAGGCAAAAATTCCCTGGTTTAGGATATGATGCGTAGAAAGATAAGACCTTGAGTACCACGTGTGCTTCAAGTAAGGAAGTAGAGACCTCTAATGCTACACAAACAAATGAGGAAAGTGCCATCGATGACTTCATTGACATTTATGACTATGATAGTGTCCCTACCCCTAAACCCGATTATAATATTTGTACCCTTGAATCCATTCAAAATCTTGACTCGAGTCATGATTCTTTACCCTTGGTTCACCTTGAACTCATTGATTTCGATCAGAAGGGACCACCACAACTGGATGTATTTGAAAATGATGAGGCAATCATAAAATTTCTAGGAGCACAAGAAGACACACCTCTTGAGGATCATAAAGCAGGATTCATCATAGAACTCAACAGTGCGGCTTATTTTGGGGGGAGTGCCAAGCCTTTCAGTCGCAAAATTATTGAAAATATAAATAGGTCTTTTAGTGAAATTGCTCTGTGGCGCTATTAGACCTGAAAAAAGTAAAAATAAAGGATGTATCCAAGGGTGAAAACCTCTCTGAGGTGCTTGAGGATGGAGGGCTTGACACACTTCCCTTAGCAGTATATCATGAAAAATCATCTATGTTGGTGGAGAAGATAGTACCAACAAATCTGGGCACAGAAGAAAAACCAAAGATAATTCATTTAGCAGAATCATTAACACCTGAAGAAAGAATAGAGCATATGCAGTTCTACAAGGAAAGACCAGTTAACTTTGCATGGTCCTATGCAGATATGCCAAGACTTGATCCAAATCTAGTAATGCATCACTTGTCTTTGCCACCGGGGGCAAAACCTGTAAAAAAAAGTTGAGAAAAATGCACCCACACATTGCTCTATTTTTAAAAGATGAATTACAAAAGTTGCTAGATGTGGGATTGATTAGACTTGTTGACTATGCTGATTGGATTTCAAATTTAGTACCAGTTTCAAAGCTTGATGGGGGCATCCGAGTTTGCACAGATTTTAGAGTTTTAAACAAAGCTTGTCCTAAGGATGACTTCCCACTTCCCAACATTGACATGATAGTGGATTTGACAGCAGGGCACAAAATGTTATCCCTCATGGATGGTTTTTCAGGCTACAATCAGATTAAAATTGCTCCTGAAGATTAAATTAAGACAACATTCACTTGTCCTTGGGGAACCTTCTGTTGGAATGCCATGCCCTTTGGGTTGAAGAACGCCGGAGCTACCTACCAGCATGCAATGACCACTATCTTCCATGACATGATGCATAACTATTTGGAAGACTATGTAGATGATTTGTTGGGAAAATCCTACACCAGAGCGGGACATCTAGAGATCATGGATAATTTTTTCACAAGATTAGAACAATACAAGGTCCGATTGAATCCAAAGAAATGTGCCTTTGGGGTAACCTCTGGTAAACTCCTTGGATACATTGTATAATCTAAAGGAATTGAAGTTGATCCTGCAAAAATAAAGGCTATACTTGAAATGCCTCCGCCTAAGAATATCAGACAGTTGAGATCATTACAAGGAAAACTTTAGTCTATCTGTCATTTTATAGCACAGCTTGCATATAAATGTCAACCCTTTCAACATTTGTTACACAAGAATGTTTCATTTAGATGGGATGACAAGTGTGAATAAGCTTTTCAGAAAATCAAAGAATATCTTATGACACCACCAGTATTAGTACCTCCTATGGATGACAAGCCTTTACTTCTATATATATCCACAACTACCATAGCACTGGGGGCATTGGGGGCACTTTTGGCACAACATGACTCTGAAGGAAAGGAACATGCAATCTATTACATCAGTCGTACTCTAGTGGGATACGAGCTCAATTATAGTCCTATTGAAAGAACATGCCTTGCTGTAGTTTTTGCATCATAGAAGCTAAGACATTACATGCTTACACACTAGACAAAGCTCATTGCAAAAATTGATCCTCTTAAGTACCTCTTGAACAAAGCAACACTCACAGGACGATTAGCTAAATGGGTGATGATTCTTAGTGAGTTTGATATTGAGTACATTGAAAGAAAAGCAATCAAAGGACAAGCTATCACAGATCAACTCGCTGATGCTCCTATGATAGATGATCATCCTCTTATTATAGAGTTTCCTGATGAATCAATCTTCAACATGGAATCTACACATCTGTGGACTTTATATTTTGATGGCTCTTTCACACAAGGTGGTTTTGGCGCTGGAATTCTCTTTGTCACTCCATAAGGGGATTGTATACCTAAAGCTTATAAGATACAGTTTCCATGTACCAACAATATTGCAGAATATGAGGCATTACTTTCTGGGCTCCATATAGTTGTGCAATGGAATATCCTTGAGTTGCATGTTCTTGGTGACTCCCAGCTAGTGATCAGACAAGTTAATGATGACTACAAAACAAAAGATGAAAATTGATGCCTTACAAAAGAATGGTGGATGATTTCAAGGCCTATTTCACATCAATCTCTTTTGAGCAGATTCCTCGAGATAACAATAGAGCTGCTGATGCAATGGCAACAATTGGTTCACTTGTAGAAATGCCACGTAATGCCGCTTACTATGAGTTCCTGGTAGAACCTCTTTTGGAACCTACTTACAATATACCACAATCTGAAATGATTTGTCTCATTGTTGGTCCTAATTCCCAATGGTATGGGGATATTTATACCTATCTTTGAGATAACACCTTGCCATCAAACCTATCCAATAAATCCTGTAAAACCTTTATCCGTCAAGCTTCCTGCTATGTGATCTTAGCCGATACCCTTTACCATCGAGGTCTCGATGGTACTTTACCTAGATGTCTTGAGCACGATGAGGTCAAAACTGCTTTACAAGAAGTACATGAAGGTATATGTGGGGCACATTCTAGCGGTCCTACCTTAGCCAAGAAACTCTTGCGTATGGGTTATTATTGGCCTACATTGGAAAAGGATGCTTATTAGTTTGTTAAAAAATGCAAGCAGTGTCAAAAACATGCAGACTTGATACATGCTCCTGCACAAGAATTACACTCTCTTGCTACACCATGTCCTTTTTATCAGTGGGGACTCAATCTCGTGGGCAAGATCCATCCACCTTCATCCAATGGTCATAAGTTCATTCTCGTTGCCACTGACTATTTCACGAAATGGATTGAAGCTGTTCCTCTCACTCATATCACTAGAAAACAAATAGCCACCTTCATACTGAACTACATCATCTGTCGTTATGGCATTCCTCTATCCATTATCACAGATAATGGTCGTCCATTCAAAAATCAGGATGTCTGCGAACTCTGTGAGAAATTCCATATACAACATCATTTTTCCACACCTTACTATCCTCAAGGTAATGACCAGGCTGAGGCTTCTAATAAAACCATTCTCAAAATTCTTAAAAAGATAGTCAATGAAGCTAGTCAGGATTGGCATATTCAATTGAATCCTACACTGTGGGCTTATCGCACGAGTGTCCACACTCCCACAGGTGCTACCCCATATGCTCTTGTCTATGAATCTGAAGCCATCTTTCCCATCGAGGTCGAGTTGCCCTCTTTGCGTGTCTCTTTGCACAATCAAATCAGTGATGAAGAATACCGAGTTTCTCGTTTGCAGGAGTTGGAACTGTTGGATGAACGAAGACAAACTCAATCATCTTAGAGCATACCAGCAACAGATGTGTCAAACTTATAATCAGAAAGTGAAACCATGTACATTTGAGGTTGGGGATCTTGTTCTTCGTGAAAATCCTCGCACTCAACAAGACAGAGAAAAGAAGGGTAAATTTGAGCCTAACTGGTTGGGTCCATACGTTATCACTGCTATGTATGGATCTGGGGCATACCAGTTATCTACTCCAGAAGGTGAAATGCTTAGTGATCCCATCAACAGTATGCACATTTGCAAGTTTTACACCTAAATGCTTCAGAGGGAAATCTTTTCAAAGTCCTAAAAAAATACAAAAAAAGAAGAAGAAAAAAAGTCATGAAAAAATACAAAAAAAAGGGAAAAAGTCCTTAAAAAAAAAGAAAAAAAGGAGAAATCCATTCGTTCACTCTGGTGAAAACCACTTCGGCTGGCCTCTTTTTGAGTGCGCTCATGGTGAAAACTGGCGAAATCTGGACGCTTTAAGGTTTTGTTCTCTCCTTTGAGCTCTACTTGATCTTTTCATTCTATTTTCATTCATCCTCCACTTCATAATGACCTTTTCACACTCACCATGGCTTGTGAATTGTTCGACATTCCCCTCGCTTGCTCGCTTTGCCACACATACTAGGTTGGTCCTATCCCTCACTAGGGCATCTCCTTAACCTTAGCTATGGGTTAAGATATTGAGAATCTCGCAGTTAGAGAAACTACCCTCTTTGTCTATTTGCTCATCTATTTTCATCATAAAATGTCTTGAAATAATCCAAAAAAATCGAAATTAAACTTTGAAAAATTCATAAAATCATAAATGTCCTAAAATTCAAAAAACTATAAAATCGTCCTTAAAACTAAAAATCATAAATCGTCCTAAAAACTAAAAAGTGTAACCATGGGTAAACCTTAAAATCAAAACTCATAAATGTCCCAAAACTAAAAATCATAAAAACGTCTCGGCAAAATCCGAAAAAACCCATAAAATCGTCCTAAAAATTAATCCAAAAAATCCCCATAATTGATGTCCGAAAATCGAATCCAAAAAATCATAAAATCGTCCTTGAAATAATCCAAGTAAAAAAAAATCATAAAATGTCCAAGAACTAAAAAACTCAACATCTTAAAAATCCCAAAAACTGGGCCATTCTAAAAATCCCCAAAAATCAAAATTCCAAAAATGAAGCTGGATTAATTTCTGCATCACCAAATGAACTTCAACAAAATCAAAACATGCAAGTAAGCACAATCAAGCAAACATTATAACATCAATAAACTATACCAAGAATCCACCGCTATCTTACAAATCCAACCAACCGTGATAACCGAATAAGAATCACTCTACATCGGCTTAACCCTCATGGTTTGTTGATCTTGCTTATTTTATGATTTTATCTTTGGTGAAATGTCTTTTAGCTTCTTCAGGATGTCTTTGACTAGAGAGGCAAGGATGGGGCATGTTCATTTGTTTGATGTTTGTGGATTGTTTCTTATTCACAGGATGACTCGCCTTAGGACATGGTTGTCTAAAACCATCGAGGACCTACGAGTCTAATGTGGATGAGAGCATTCCTTGTTTGATAGTGTCTTCCAAGCAATAAGTATTCAGGTCATCTAAGGTTCTTATACCTAGATGCTTATACTTCATTACTAAATAAAAATGCAAACAATATTCAGGTCGTCTAGATGTTCATGTTATCTAGACGCTTATACTATTTTGCGACATAATAAGCTCAATGATGATAAAAGCACTTAAAAGGCACAAGAGGCTTCATCACCTTCATTCTCTTCTGTCTTGCATTTCATTTTCTTCATCTTTCTTGTCGCAGAGAAATCAATTGATTACTTTATACAATTGATATATGTCTCTTGAATCAAATCTCAAATCAATCAACCTACTTCTCAAAATTTCATGTCCCCTTAACCCATCAGTCAATACATCATAGCAACACCTTGTCTTGCGTAAGCATCATTCTCAATCAACTTAATCAGCTCAATCAGCTTCATCAGCTCATCAACCTGGCTATACTGATCATTTCCATCAATTGTTCAGTTACGCCCATCAATTGTGCATTTTCATCAAAATGTACATCACTGCTTGATCACTTGCACAATATTAGGTATCTAATCACTTTCTAGACATCTATTGAGAGATTAATCTTCTTACAATCTATTCGATCAATCTCTCGAGGGGGCATATCATTCTTATCATAATCCTTACCAAGATATCTTTGGGGCATATCAGTTGATCAATCTTTTTCTTTGAAACAACGTGACAAGTTGCATTGTCTCAAAGAGGGGCAAAATGTAGACACTCAAATTTGTCCTCACAATCGTAACGATATTCATCTATTGATTAAATAGATATTACTATTTACTTAATCAATTCATTCAATATTTTCTTCTATTCATGCATTTCATCAAATCATTGAATCATCTCATGCTCGTTCAATATCTGTTGCATTAACGTTCATGTCCATTTGCACTATCATTCATATCCGTTTGCATAATAGATAATAATCATTCATAATCCATTTGCATAATAATTCATAAAAAATCATTTCCATATTAAATCAATTATCATTATCATCCATAATTGTTTCATATTCATCTCCATTAATAAACCAATTATCATAGTCATTGATTATTATTTCATAATAAACTAATTATCATAACTTGCATATTAATCATATCATTTGCATAAATCGTTCATGAAATATTGCATTTTAGTAAAGCATCTTTAAAACATTTTTTTCATATTTAATCATTTAGGTTCATTTTAATCTAATATCCCTTTATCACGTTCAATTTCATGCATAACATTTAACCCATCAATGTGGGATAATGACATTTACTTATCCCACATTTCATCTTCAACCCCTCTCCATCCTCAAAGAACTCCAATTTAAATTGGGATTTCCCTCTCATTTTCTCTCTCACGAACTTTCCTCACAAATTTACATATTCATACATCATCTTTGCATTTGGATTGCATTTTCTCATTCACCATAGCCTCTTTATTGCATTTTTTGCTCATAAAATCTGAGAGCAAATGCATAAACAAAGATCTTGGTGATAGGGAGACAATGGAGATTGATTTCTTTTAAAAGCATTATTTGTTTTCTATAGTTTAGATTTACATTTCTGGTTTTTCTTTTAATTAGAATAGCTCTATTGATGTGGGCTGAAATGGTGGTTCTTACTCCATAGAACCATGCATTTTTATGTCATTACAACTGTAAATCCTATGGTTTCAGGCTTGGTTTCAGATGCTTCACTTGAAGTATCAGCTGTTCCTCTTGTTTGCTACTCTAGAGGGGAGTCTTCTACCTTTGATCAAAATTTCTCAATTTCTATTTTTGATTCTCCTTGGACTTGACGGTTCATAGAAAGAAGAAGCATTCTTTTAAGAAAGTTACGGTTTCATTTAACTTGCCTGCTGAGGCTTTGATTGGTTCAAGAGCTGTTCCTTGAACAATTTTTGGTAGTTTGTTGTTTTTGACTAGCCTTGTGTTGGTTGCTGTTTCTCTCTGATTGGTTGTGTTGGGCTATTCTATTTTGCTATGTTGTTTGGCTTTGTTTGTTTCCATCTTGTATGGGTCAGGGCCCTTCCTTGCTTATCTAATAAAAAACATTTTACAAAAATGGATTTTATTTATGGAATACTATATTTTATTAACTTGAATTTAATTAGGTGAAAATAAAATATTTCAAAGAGGAACTGCTAAAATATTTGCTAAAAAAATTAGGTGTCATTCCATCCAACCTAATTTGAAGTAAATAATATTTTTTCATCAAACCTTGTATATAACTAAAGGAAACATGAGCATATACGATGCATAATTTTAAAATTTCTTTTGTTGTAAATACATTATTTTTAATTCATTTGTAATGCAATTTTTTAGAAAAAATAAAAGTTATTTTTCTAACCAATCTAACTTGGTCAAAAAATGTAAAATTTAAAATTATTTAAAAAAAATTATAACCATTGAATCCTAGAGTTTGACACAATTTTTATATTTGAAAAATTTGATGAATATTTTGAGGGCTAAATTATGAGTATTTTTCAAACATAATAAATATAGATATCTATAGATATCAAGAATTCAAACATAATGTATGAAAAAATAAATTAAGTATTAAATTTATAATAATAAGGAATACATTAAAATTTTAGAATTTGGAGAGTTTCCTCTACAAACTCTTTTCATTTTATTAGATCTAGTTTTAAACAAATTTCATCTTAAAGGATAAAGTGATGGAGTTTTTTTAAGATAGTGATAAATGTATGATTTTTCAAGGCTTTTAAAAGTTTTAGGGATCCCTTTTAAATCAATCCAAGATAATACCTAGGAAATTTCAGAGGGAATCCAAATTTGAGATAGAAATATTACACCCTCATAATTCTTGCATCTTATGAATCTCAAAATTTTCCAACTAACTATGTTTCACTTTGGTCTAGATTTGTAAGTGCATACATCATCTTGTGTGTAGACCTAAACCAATGACTATTGAAATAAATTTGAAATAATGATTATTCAAATTTTCTCAACATGATATTTCGATATCTAAATTTTAGTAATGATCATCATTGTTTGAAAACACCTAGATAGTAAATCAACTAAATCATGAGGGTCAAGTTCTCCTTAGTAAGACCTCTAGTTGGACTGATTCAACTACTTTGGAATAAGGATCCAAGATAATAAACAAGCATATAATGGATCCATGGTGACATATGCTGATTCAATCCTGTAATAATGTTGCCATGATGCTCTCATAAATACTCTATAATAGATTCTCTTCAATTATTCCTTTGTTTTATTTTATTATTTCACTATATTATCTCAAATCAATGAATGACTATCTCTAAATACAACAATATACTACACAAATGAACACATAGATGATCTTGGCTTGTTCATAATTGCTAGTGAAAAGGCTTGCAAGGTGTTAAAATTTGACTTAATTTTTTTTTTTTAAAGGTTTAAATCCATGATTATAAAAATGGTTGGGGTCAAGTCCACACCTATTGATATCAACTAAGGTGATGACTAGGGATTGAAGAATCAAGGCCATTCTATTGGATGATTTCATGAGATAAATTCATGCAACAAAATATACCACTTATATATTCATCATTGCATTAACAACACTAATGAAATCGGGTTAGAAAATTAAGGGAAAAGGGAATGGGTATGCAATTTTTGTTGAAGTTGATGATTGAACTCCACAACACCCAAAAATCACCTGTAAGTAATTATGCTATCACAACAGAAAGATCAAAGCAACTTATTTGGTATGCAACAAAGAGAGAAAATATTGAATCTAGAAGAGTAACTGATTTACTATACATATTAACCTAAATGGTTCTGAATTAATGATTATAATGAATGTGCAAGCTTTATAAAAGAATGCAAAAACAAACCCTAGATGAGGATTACATAGATAGTGACAAGTGTTCTAATCTCATGCAATGAGACAACTTATCCTATATTTAATTCAAACTTAATAATAAAAAAGCACTCCTAAGTTTAGCTTAAGTGAAATAAAGTAATAAGGGACTTAATAATTAATTAATGAATATCAAGTGATTATCTTGATTACTCTAACACCCCCCCTTAAGATCAACTTAGGGAGTTCATCTATAAAACCCTGATGTAGAATGCAATGCTGGATGCATGGATGGGTCTCAGATACAAGTCTTGATGAGCTTAATTAATTAATGAATATCAAGTGATTATCTTGATTACTCTAACACCCCCCCTTAAGATCAACTTAGGGAGTTCATCTATAAAACCCTGATGTAGAATGCAATGCTGGATGCATGGATGGGTCTCAGATACAAGTCTTGATGAGCTACCCATGTACAAATAAAATGAAATCTCTCATAACTAGAGAAAGGAGAAAACCACAAGGGAAAAATTCCTCTCCAAAAGAGAGAAAAAGAGATGACTGTACTAGTGAAAGAAGGATGGAAGGAGGACTCAATGTGACCCCCCAAGGATTGCTTCTATCACACAAGTACAATATATGTCCCTCCAATAGGAGAGAGAAAAAGAGGATATGAATCCACCCCATAAAGAAGTAGCTCCTGTACCAATGATGAATATCTGAAAACATAATATGATCCATTACTTGCAAACAATATTTCACCCTTAGGAAGAAAAAAATCCACTGGTGATTGGAGAAGCCAATCCAAAAGAATGGGTGATTCTAAAATCCAAATCCAAATGATGCGTGCCTCTGAAAAGTGCTCATGTGTCTACATGTTAGAAGATGATGATATCAATCCAAGATCCTATGAAGAATGATGTAGAAAAAGATGCAAAGGTGATGAAGATGGTGGGCCAACAACATTGATGTGACTATCAAAAAAGAGGAGATGAATATCCTCAAAGTAATCTTGTAGATCTATAATATAGGACTCTACAAACAAGGACATGATATGTTTGTAAGATATGAATCTCAAGTAGCTATGTCTGGAAGATGATGGATGTCCTGCTACACTAAACCAATAGGGGCCAAAGATATGGCAATGTCAAACTAATCAAGAACAACAAAAGATGATAATGTAGTCTCGATCTGAAGAGTGGGAACATGAAGACAAGTCTTTAAACCATCAGAATATGCAGGACCTGTGATGTACTCAAGCTCCTCTAAAGTATCGTCATCAAAGGGTATGAAATCTGCATCTACAAGAGGGATGATACAATCTGAAGTAGGATCCTTTAGGTATGGAGAGATATGAGGGTCTCCATGGATCTCCCAAAGATGAGTCCAAAGTGTGTGGGGACATTCAATGTCCGATACAACACACATAGTGTCAAGATCAACAATGGAAGATATAACCTGGGCGACAATACGATTTCTGATGATGCCCCATGCTGATAAACTCCTTGGTGTGTCAAGTGTAGGTATGAGTCCATATAAATAAGGAAAAATATCAAGCCACTCAAGATGTGTTAGGATGCCATTCTTACAAGACTCATAGTTATCTTTATCCAAGTTGATCACATAAGGATGAACAAAAAACCCATGATACTCACTCAAATGAAAAAATCAAAGATTAATAACCTCAGTATTGATAAAGCAGATCAAATGATGTCATCTCACACAAAAAGATCCTTTCCAGGTGCCAAGACGTCCAAGTAATTAAGAATAATGTGAAAATAAAAAATACTAAATAAAATGTACTTGATGAAAATTATGGAAAAAATTCATGAATAGATTTGAAGAGCTCTGAAATACCTTTCCAATGCTGATTGAAACACAAAAATTGGAGATACAGGAACAAAGTTATTCAAGCTCAGAAGCACAAAATAAATATTTGACTTTGACTGAAAATAACAAGAAATAGTAGAAAAATATGATAGTGAGACTTACACTACTAAAAAGTACTCAAAACTAGCTTTTCGATGATATCTCATTTACTTGATTTTGACACCGTATGCCCAAGTTATGATGATAAGAAAAAAATTGCTCCTTTACATGCAAACTAGGGTTGGGAGGGGGCTTGAGGGTCGTATAGCTGATGACGTCATGCTAAACTTAGCAATCCATTGGATTAAATTTGACGACCGAGTGGCCGTCATAGAATATTCTCAGAATATTCCTTTTCACCAAAAAAATTGCCTTGCCAAAAAAAAATTGATCACCGAGAAATCTTGTGGTTGTTGAAATATGCTGAGGTTTGGTGGAATATTTTGTTGGCTACCGATCGACTAGATTTTTTGTCGGTGCTGCTGGATTTTTTTGTTGGTCGCCGCTGTTTTCAAATTGTTAGGGGATCTTTTTGAGGGTGCTGTCGATTAATAAAGTTGACGACAGGCTTCTAAAGGCCACCACAGGCAAGATGGGCCTTGCAGGGGTGATTTGACCCCATAGCCTTTGTACAGGCCTTTGTGCCTTGCACATGCTTTTTGCCTTTTTTGATTTTTTCTAATTTAAAAAAAATAAAAAAATAATTTTTTTTGAAAGCTTTTTCTGCTTTTTTACAACTTTTTTATTGGATTTTTTTTGAAAAAACCTGAAAAACGTTTAAAAAACTAGAATTTTTTTTGTAAACCTTGTACCTACGCAAATTTTTTCATAGACAGGGGTATAGATCCGTAGAGCGTCTGTATGAAATCCACCTCGGATCTTGTGCCCTTATTTTTTTTTTGCTTTTTTGCAACTACACCAAAAATGATGAAATGGCAAGTGATTTTAGGGTTTTTGATTATTCTGGACGCAATAGTGATGCCCGTTCTTCCCTAGGATGAGCCAATTTTCCCCTCAAGGCCTTCTATCTCATAATTTAGATAGGAAGCTACAGATTTTGAGCTCTGATACTATGTTGAAGTTGATGATTGAACTCCACAGCACTTAGAAATCACCTACAAGCAATTATCCTATCAAAAATAAGGATCAAAGCAATTGATTTGCTATGAAATGAAGAGAGAAATGATTGAATCCAAAATAACCATTGATTCTCTATGTATTGACCTAAATAGTCTTGAATTAATTATTACAATTGAATGTGCAAGCTTTATAAAAGCATGGAAAAACAAACCCTAGATGAGGATTGCATAGATAGTAACAAGTGTTTTGATCTCATGCAATGAGACAACTAGTCCTATATTTAATTAAAACTCAATAATAAAAAAGAACTCCCAAGTTTAGCTTAAGTGAACTAAAGTAATAAGGGACTTAATAATTAATTATCAAGTGATCATCCTAATCACTCCAACAATTTTCACCATTACAATTTTTATCTTTTAATATTTAAACTAGACGACAAATTGATGCATCACATTAAAATTATAATGGTGTTCAATTCCTTGAGAGAAATAAATATGGTTATCTTTGAATAAAAAAGGAAAAACAATGACATAAATTTTATGATATTGGTTTGCATCAAATGATCTTATTTAATAACTTAACAGAAAATTTCCAACCTTCAAAATCCCCTACCTACCAAAGAGAAAAAAATGGCCATCCTTCCAAATCCACTACCCACCAATTACCATTGTGTTCATGAGTCTCTTATTGGTAAATTCATTTAATTCACATTAGAGAAATATCATATTTGAAAATTAGAAAATGGAAGGATGTGTAGGGAAAAACCTTAGGTGGTGTTAAATAAAGTCTTGTTCATCAAAATATATGAAAACAAAAATCAATTATAATTGATTCAGTTGTCTAATTAAATGATAAAATAATCAAACCTATCAATTAGTGAGTTGAGATTTATAACTTCAAATAGGGAGTACATAATGATGAGTAAAAACTTGTAGACATAAAATGATATTTTTTTTGGTCCTAGACATATTTGGGCATGCATGATATTCGTTATGGTTTAATTTCGTCTTATTTGTATGATCACGTCTTAAGTGAAATGAGCATTCTTCTTGTTAAGGTGGAGGGAAAATGGGGTGGATACACTTTGAGATCAAATTAAATATAAAATAAAATAGTTTAAGAATAATGTAAATTTATTTATAATGAGGGTAAACATAAAAAGATAGGGTATGCACTTTTCTCTTACACATTTCTATTCTCATAGGTAATATGATATATGTGCTATAAAAACTATTTAAGTATGTATATGGAGGGATCCCCATACAAACCCTTAACTACAAGAATCATATTTTGGTAGTTGGAAATATATTTTTCATTTTTAATGGCTACAACTAAGTTACACAGATATCAACATCTATGTTTTAAATAGTTGATTATAATCTATTGAGTAAGTATATATCTATGTCAAGGTTTTCCTTCAACTAAGCTACCACAACTAAATAGATCCATTCTATCAAAATTATTTGGGGATCAAACCTAGAGAAATTTATACCTTAATGAATGCATAACACATTATCATCCTGACCTATTGAGCTATAATCACTTCAATTGAACAATCTTAATTACATTATTAGAAATGCTTATAAATTCATAGTAAAAAAAATTATAATAAAAAGTTCAATTAATTTTGATAAAATTTAAAAACAAATTCATCAATAAATCTACTACAGTTAAAAAAACACATTTAATGTAACAAAATAAAGTGCAAGAAACATATTTACTGAAGAACATTTTGATATTTTTACTCATTTTAGTTTTATATTAAAAAATCACATTTAAACTGAACATTGGTAATTAAGGAGGTGTTCTTTCAATAACCTCTAAATACCTATTCAACAATAATTACTGATCATATGCATGCATTCGCTATACTAGCTTTTGAGATTTTTCTTTTACCATTCACATCAGGGTGAAGGATTGATGCATCACATTAAAATTGAAATGGTAGTCAATTCCTCATAGTAATAAATAGAGTTATCTTCTCATACAAAAGGAAAACAATTGACAGATGACCATTATGATTTATTGGGCTGTACTGAATTATTTAATAACAGAAAGAGAAAGAAATGGCCACCTTCCAAATGTACCACAGGTACCAATTACCAATATGTTAATGAATCCCTCATTGAATTTATCCAATTCAAAAAATCAAGCTCACATTTTATTCAATTCAAAGCTCAAACTCATCTGTACAGATAAAATGATAAAATGCTTTGAACTCTGGCCATGTCTGCCTAACACCTCCCTCCCTGGTGATAAATAATCAATATAGCGAAAGCAAAAACACAATCTAATACTCTGTATTGAATTGTTCAGAAGACTAATCTCTATCAAGAAAATCTAGCAGTGAAGAACCTTTGCATTTTGGACACCTGAGATCTTGACCAGACACCATGAAATACTCAGCTTCTTCTTCTGTAGCACTATGATCATTATTCTTGATACCAGATTTAACAATTTTTGAGGTAGATAAACTCATCGTAAGATCTACTCCCCCTTCTTCTTCTTCTTCTTCAGTAGAGCTGAAGTTTGAGTTCTCCTGAATTGAAAAGAACTCAGAGCTTCGTTCAATTGCCTCTTCTGAACTCAGGTAATAGACTTCTCCAGTCTGCACCACAAGAATCATACAATATTGCAGAACTATAAGAATACAATGGTAGATCAATAAAATCCCCATACTGACTGCAGGACATGGATATATCATATTAACCTAAAACTCATGGCTATATAATTTAATTTACTCACCTTCAAGTCTAGGTATTTCTCCCACTGAAGAAAGGCACTGCTGTCGACCCAATTCCATAAGATCAAGATCTATTAGTTCAGACCCACATGAAGATGAGGAAGATGGTGTATTCCTTGTACTCCTTCCCTGCAGATGAAGACCTGTTGGATTTAACTGGTTATTGAAATATCTGGGCATAAGCTTTGAGACTTTCACCTCATCTTCACCCCATCTATATATATTCTTGTTAACACTCTCTACATCCATTATTCGTCAAAAGTTCAAGGCCCACCCGAGTAACTCTATTGGCAAGTGCAGGTGAAGCCTTAAATTCGTACAAGATTTGGATTTGGAGGGCATGGAGGAAAATTTTGATTAGATCAAATTTTTCTTAATAAATTTGAGAGGCGTGAGTTGTTGATTTCTTTTGTGTTCAAATGTTTTGTTGCTCTCGGGCCACTTTTCATATTAACACGGAAACATTAAATGATAGGCATACAGAATTAATGGAGTGTTGAATTTGAAACACCTTAATAATAGGCATGATTGTAATATCTCAACCATACATTTAAATTTATTTCCATGTTAGGCCAAACGTGATGACCATCCTTCAAATTTTGAGCTCACAGCCACAGCACGTGTAATGAAATCATTTAACAGGCTTCTCGTTTTTGTTTCCCGCGTCTTCTAATTAGGTATGACTTACGTCTCAGATTCGTTATCTTTCTTTTCTTTCTTTTTTTTAATAGATTTGAACGTTCTAGAACATTCTTATGATTTTGATTTTGATTTTTTTTTTTGGTAATTCTATATATTTTAAATACATTGATATTGATGGATAGTATATTTATCTAAAAGATGTTGATAGATAGTTTTCTGTTCATATTAAATTTATAACTTAAACTAAATAGATATTTTTTAGATATTTATGTTAATTTATCTATAATTTTACTAGATTATTTATTTCATGTCTTAAATATATAATTACTTAAATAAAATCAAATTTTATGAAAATAAGAAGTAGTAGTTCGATTGGCTAAAGCATTCTCTTGCAAGCAAAAGCTCATGAGGTCTAGTCTCGCCTTCGTCCTCGTGGTACCAATCACATGAAAAAGGTTTGATTCCTGTAGTCTAAAAGAAAATATTTATCATTATTATCAATTTTATCTTCAACAACATGAACATGGGAATTAACAAGAACCATCCAAAGGAACTTGCCAAAATTTGGCCAACTAGTAATCCCAACAACAAAAAAGTGTTGGAGAAGCTAAGTGGTGGTGAGCAAATTCAAGTACAATTTTATTGTCTTGCCCTTGAATCTATATAAGCACATTAGAGAAAATCATGGCTTTATAACTAGTAATTGCACCTTCGTGTGCAATGGGTACGCCGAAGATTTGTGGAGATCAATATTTTAATTTATGGTATTCTATTTGAAAGATAGAAATTGTAAAATAGGTAGTGTCAAACTTTTTTAAATAAATGAAGGTATGCATATATATTTTATTGTTACTTCATTTTAATTAATAAAATATGATTTTGAACTACAAAGTATTTTTCGCAAAGTACAATAACCAGTATAATGGCAGAAAATTTGAAGGAAATATTCACTGCATAATTCATAAGCTCTACTATTCATTGCATTCAACGGTGTAGCAACATCTGTTATACAGTTTTGACATTTTGTCTTTGAAGTACAAAAACCAGTATAATTGGTATTTTTGCAAAGGACAATAAACAGTAAAATGGCTGAAAATGTGAAGAAATATCTACTGTATAATTCATATGCTCTGTAAAGAACAGTGTATTAAGATTAACATATGAATATGATTTGATCTGTATTGTAGCTATTGTGAAAATAGCTCTAGAAACCATTGCATTTGCAGCTTCAGTAGCAGCTGCTATACATTCAATAGTAAATAAAGTTGAGAGGAAAGCTGTCAGCAAAATAGTGTAAAGAATAAGGAAAATAAAGTTACCCAAAAATGTATACAATGAAATGAACATAAAATTTTTCACAGAAATAATGGCAAGTGAGTTACCTCAAGTTGAATTACCAGGAAAGGTCTGGCAACCATTGCATTTACAACTGCTATACATTCAATAGTAAAAGATGTTGTCAGGAAAGCTGTAATTAAAACACAAGAAAAGTGATCTGGCTATGTATAGATTCTCAAGAAAAGATGTTGTGCAATCAATGAAGTGGTATTTAGAAATAAGACATTGCAAGAAGTTTTATCTAAATTGTTTCTACTTAATTATATTTCAATCACAAATTACTCACTATCGTATGATGACCTTGATTAGCTTCTGTTAAATTTGATAGAACCTTGACACTTTAAGCACATCAATCCAATATCTTGTACCTCAAGGCAACACTTCCAGATAGTAGGTAAGGCTCTTGATCAAATAATGCCTTCCGATCATTTCTAGTTTCACAATGATGAGAAGCACATTAGCTAGACAACATTTTCCTATTTTCATTACAAAAAAATTACAAGCAAAATCTATTCATGGTGAATCAATCTAGCGGGGCAGCCTATGTTCATGGGTTTATTATGCCCATTTAGAGACACATCTATTCAAGGCTTGGAATTCATCCAAGTAAAATTTCAAATGGAGATGGACTTATGAATTAGTGGGGTTCATGCAAATTAATTAGGCTGTGACAATCAACATGTGATGCCTTTGTATCTTACTTGGCCCGATTTTTTGTTACAGCCAACAGATAGGTGCATCAGCTAGTAGCCAGTTGACAATCTGATCATTTCATATCTATTAATATCTATTATTAATATTACATTGCATAATTTGTAAGTTCTGATAGAAATAAGTTAGTTGTAGATTAGTGAGTAAATCTAAGACAGTTTGGATTGGGTCTTTCAAAAGACTTTCCTACCTATTTTTTTGATAAACATATAACCCCGTTTTTCAGTTTCCAAGATAAAATAACAGGAGGTTTTGTTCTCTGTTTATTTCTCCATTTTTCTTTTAAGTTCAGTTTCAGTTCAAATCTCAGTATACATAATTTTGTACCCCAGAGCTCTTTTAATACACACATGATTGAATACTTAGAGATTTGACATATGAAGTGAAATACCAAAAATAGGAAAGTTTAACCAGTACCATTAACAAAATTTGCACAAACCTACAAGTAATAAAAAGCAAAAGCAAAGGCTGCCATTAGGCCTTCCTCATAAATCAAAGGTAAACCGACTGAAGATTCTCTTATGGGCAGTAGTAAAACATATTTTCAAGTGAAATTGGTTTGAGGAAGATCCAAGTGTTCATTATAGCTTTTACATAAATCTATAAAATTTGTAGATTCTCTGCTATGTATTATACAGATATTTTCCCTGTTTTGGATGATTCGCTCTCAAAATTTTCTCTTCAAACTATAAAATGCCCAAATATATAAAGCCCCAACCAATTGATCTCATTTACTAATATTGTTTTAAATCTAAATATAGCTCTCTCTTTAAATCAGTAAAAGCACTTTGAAAACCAAAGAAAAAGGTCTTTTAGAGGTTGCTCTGCCTCTTCTTCCTTGTTATTGTACATACGGTAAAGTGAAAGCAGATTGTTGGTGTGCTTTCAAATATGTATGGAAGGCCAGGAAAGGAAAATGAGGTGAGTCATATGGCATTTAAGAGATCCACTATTTTGGAGGTTGCTCTGCTTCCTCTTTCCCCCCTTTCATCGGATGTTCTTCAACAGTGAAGTGTTGGCAGGTTGTGAGTATGCTTTGAAAAATGTGGAAGCTAAGGAATCTGGGCTATTTTGCATTAGGAAGAGCTTCTCAGAAGTTCAAACACATCAAACCCATGGTTTGCAGAGGCCAAGACTTGGGTTATATTTATAACACCTAAAAACTCATGTGCTATTCTGCATCTATCTTCCCTTTATCTTTATTGTTGTAAACGACTGTAATCTGTAAAGATGTAATCTAATGTAATATGAATAATTTTTTCCTTATAATTTTAGAGAATGAATCTGACAATTTTTGTAAGTTTGAAGTGCATTGTTTATCAAAAGGCCTAAAAGGAGAAAACACAGAATCAAAAGTGACTCCAATTTTGGATGTGAGACAAGAATGGAAAACAGTCGCTAAAAAGTTCCCACCAAATAGTATAAGAAATTGAATCCTTAAAATTGTGTTCTTAAATTTAATTAATTTTGAGCTTTGTAAGACAAAGAATCTGAGTAAACTCAGACTCCTAATCAAGATCAACTGCCAGGATTCAATACTGAAGGCATGTCTACAAATTCAAAATTATCATAATGAATGAATAGACATGTCAGATTTGTGATAAGTAGCCAGTTCAAAGTGGGGAACACAATGCAAAGCGAATGCTAATTACAAAACTATCTCTCAAAAAGATTCGGTAGGAAGCTAAAATATATCCTCATATACAAGCATTGCCAGATCTGGCTGATTCAGCAGCCAGCGTCAATCAACCAACAACTGGAAACATGGGCCTCAAAGTCTTTGATTTCATTTTTTATGCTCAGAGTAGATTTGCATCCATTTGCTAGCCTAATTGCTATTGTGTCGAGAATTTCTTAAGGCAAAAAAATAAAAACAGAAAAAAATTCAGGTGTAATAAGAACAATACCAGGCATTGAGATTGAGATGGCTTGGCTAGGTCATTGACCACTGCACCCCTTTCTACAGTGTTTAAAATCAATAATGGCTTGCAAAGTGTAGTTTGAATTTCTTCCACCCATTGTACCAATTTCCAATCTACTTTCTTAACACGAATCACTTCTAATTTCTAAACACTTAAAATGCGTTCTAAGGTTTCTACATTTTGTTATCTCTGTTGCTGCTCCAATCAACTAACAGATTCCCATTCCCAATCTGTTGTCTCATTATTATCATCATCTTGCACTCTTTCAGACAGAGCATCTCTCACAAGGGAAGGAAGGCTAGAAGCGTGCAAATCGACAACTTGAGACTGCACAAAGGCTCCCTTCCACGGCTTCCCCATTTTTGCATTCCTCTCATGCTTGGCATCATGGCATGTCAATCACAAATTGTAATGACGAGTCAATTCAAACGATAACGAATGGGGGTAGAACAATTAAAATTCAATATTTATCAAAGCAAAGGTCATGGAGGGTAAGTAACCAGCATAAAATGGCAAGCTCCCTTTGTGAATGGGTGCAAACAACTTTTAAATTTCATAGAATAGATAACTTATTTTGGTTGCATCATTTGTCTGGCATGGAGGTGAGGCGATGCTATGACATTTGGTCTTGGGCTTATGTTGCGACTGCAAGCATGATAGTTGTGCAAGAGTTGGTGTTTTCACTGTCTTTCAAGCATAAACAGGACAATTCTGAAGTAATACTCACCTCTTAGTTAAAAAGGAAAGGCCAAACCTACAAGAAATAAAAAGCAAAAGCAAAAGTTGCCATTAGGCCTTCCTCGGCTGAAAACTCAAATGTGATGCAATGTGATTCAATGCAATGTAAATCTAATGAGATGTGCTGAACCCTCGTTTAATTCTCTCCAAGCGGCAGTTGCTTCATTAATACACAACACTGAACTAAAAACTTTCAAGCGTGGTTTTTTTGGGCAAGAATGACTCAGGACGTAGAAATGAAGAGGAAGACGGAGAAAAAATTATATATAAAAGAAATGCCCCCTAAATTTGTACCGCTCTACCTGTATACAAGTGAAGTTGAAAGGGGTTTGCCACCAAAACTATTGCGTGAAAACAATTACCCATAACAACTTTACATATCAAATAAAACATAGAAAGAATTGCAGAGAATTCAAACCACAGCAAATGACTTACCTCAAGATTCTGCTAAATATTCTCAATGCTCTCTTTCTGTCAACAATCCAAGATATTTTTGACCAACTGCCATCCCGAGTAAATGCATCTAAGAAGGCAGAAGGTGGATGCAACACACACGGTACACCAACTCCCATCCACAGTAAATGTGCGAACAAGACAGAGGCAAAACGACAAAGGCGTAATGAACGATCAAGATCTATTCTGGATGGCCTTGCATCCTTTTTTTAACCGTCGATACAGAAAGTGAATTGGAAAACTTCATTGAGGGAATGCCTTCGGCGTAATAAAAAAGTATCTATCCTTTCAAATGTTAAAGATAATTTTCACCTTGAAACCATGTTGGATTTTGAGAGTTATTTTTTTTTTTTTAATATTAATTTGTGATAAGAGGATTTTTTATTTAAGATTTATGGGTCTAACACACCTCACTATAACCTCTTTTGAATGAGCAACCCACCACCCATGTTGGATTAAATCTAGGGGAATCAAACATGTGGCTATCAAACACATTTTTCAATGGGTTGACCATTGGATCTACTCTTAAAGACTATATCGATATATTTAAAAATAAACAAATAAACAATATATACATTAATTACATATATAATAGTAAACATATAGAGCAATAGTACACTAATGTTATGTGCACATACACATCATATATATATTATATAAGTAAATATATCTATAAAATAATGTATATATGTAAGTAATACTAGCATCTAGTTATCTTTTAAAAAAGTGTATAAGATACATCATGAGATATCATTTTTTGATTTGCATGAAATAAGTGATTTGAGAATGATATCTCTTCATTTCTTTTATATAGATTTTTCAATAAAAAGTATAAATTTTACATAGAGGAATCAAGAATACAAATCAACAATTTATACTTTAATGTTTATTATATTTTTCTATATTGATATTAAATTTTAGTATCTATTTAAACTGTTCTAGGCACACACAGACAATAAATAGACAAAAAATAAAATGAAAAAATATTTTATTTACTTAGAGTTATTTTATGTATATATGGCTCTAGGAAAATTCATCATCAAGAATTCACGTCGGAAAATTCACCCCCAACAATTCACCGTCAATAATTCATCGCTATGAATTCATGGTGTGATTTATGATAACAAAAATGAAAATATTTTTCAATATATTTTATTTTATTCTAGTAAACCAATTATACACCAATATTAGTCATCTCTATTATTGTACTATTGCAAATATACATATATTAAAAAAATGTTAATGCAATGAGATGAATTAGGCGGTGAATTTGCGAAACCATATATATATGTATATGTATATGTATGTGTATGTATATATTGTGTATATATTGTGTATATATGTGTATATATGTATGTATATGTGTATATATTATTTTATTTTATTTGTATTATTTTCTTTATAATTTATGTTTACTTAAAGAGATATTTCATATAGTATATTTATTTTGCTTTTATAACTTTTAATTATACTTTTTGAAAAGTTACCATTCATTATTCCCTTAATTCTTTTATTTCATTTTTATTAGTTTCATTTGTAGGTATTAATATATTTTTAAAATTTGATGACTTTTCTATTAGTTTTTGTCAATTGAAAATCCTTCCACCATTTATTGTTTTCATTTTGAAGCTTTTATTTTTAATTTCTTAAAGTTTATTATAAATTAGTATATATATTTTAAATATGTTTATTTAATGTTGTTAGAGATTAATATAATATAAATAATTTTATATACATCTAGTTAAAATCTATACAAAGATAATATAATATAATATAATTAATATAATTGTAATAGTGAAATTTGTATACTCATGTCATTTCCTATTTAGTTTTAGATTCAATTTGAGAGAATGTCTTAATAGATAAACATATTGATAAATGGTGTAATATTGTGTCAAGTTGGGTCCATTCTCTCAATTTTTTGTCTATCCCTATATACATATGGGCATGTGCAAGAAGTTGGGTCTACAAAATGTTCAAGAAGTGTTTTTCCAATTTTTAGAATTTGTCAGATTTTGACTGAAAAGTTGAAGCACTTACATATTGGATCTTAAAAAAGTTTAGTAATATGAAATTTAGTATTTTGACTTTAGTTTCCAAATATGTAATTTATTTCAATACCTAGATGATACAAATTAATTTTTAATAGGCATGTATAAAAACCACTTTTTAAAAGTCACTTTTTTGAGGACCATATCATGCATGTGTATAGATACCATAATTTGACCTGGGTAAACCTACAAAAGTGGTTTACAATTTGAATGAGGAAGGAAAACTTGTAAAAAATGACCCCATGCCAAATTTTTTTATTTTGGGGGTTTGAACGAACTAGTTGGTTTGAACAAACCAACAAAGGGTTCACTTGAACCAAGGTTCGCATGAACCCATTTAATGCATGTATGGACCAATTGGCCAAAAAAGAAAATGGAAACCCCTTTTTGGAAGGGGGTTCACTTGAACCTGGGCCCTTTTCCCTAATTTTTGACCTTGTTCACAAAAAATCCAAAATTTTTGCACTTTAGAGCTTGACTTGAAGATGAAAATGGTAGAGACTTCACAGACCCAATTGGAATAAGGTAGTCCTCAGAATGAGCTATCTAACAAATATAATTTTAATATGTTTTGGTTTTATTATGTATTTGATTTTTTAGTTTTATTAAATATAGGTTTTTCACCGAAAAATCAAGCTCTCTATTCTGCACATGTGGAAAAATAGCAGATTATCAATTTTTTTTTGAAAAATATGAGTGCACCAGATATTGAAGTCCTTGATCCAACAAAAAAATTTGAATTTTGATTCATACAAAAAGAGTTATGTGTTATACGGTCGTGCTATGTCTGAATTGTAATTGGTTTGACTTTGAAACTTGATTAAAGAAAAAATATTCATACGGTGAGCGTCATTTAAAAAAAATGCTATTTTATGAAAAAACTAATTTTTGAGGGAGATGGAAAAGAAGTGCAATCTGATTCCAAAAATTTTGAAAAAAATATATTTAGAATTTACAGACAAAATGTCACGAAACTCTAGTTTGCATCATCTTCAAATTCCTCATGGTTTAGTTGCTATAGGTGCCTAAAAGTGAAGATTTTGTTAAAAAAATTATTTTAGTGTCTAGTTTGGCCAAAAATTGCAAACCACTAATGTGGAATCACCCACCTAAATAAAATCATTTTTTTAATTCCTTTTGGAGAAAGATGTGTAACAAATTTAAAATTGATGAGGATATTTTTTTAATACTTTTTTGAATACATTTTTTATTGGCCCTAATTGTTGCTTTTGAAAACCAACATGTACAAACTATTAGAATTAGGAGATCTACCTGAGATAAGAGACAAACACAATGAACAACAATGCATAGATTGTATTTAGTTAACCCAAATTACAATGAATACAAAACCTTGCATATATAGGGAAGCATGATGCAATCCACCTATGAGGTGGATTGATAAGTGCCCCATAATGTGGCACAAATGAGTAGACAAGTGTCTTATAAGTGTCAACCTTAGGAACACTTGGAGTGTGCAAACCATCAACCTCTATGACGAAGTCATCAACCTTGTGTGCCAAGTGTTGAGTGACCTTTGAGGTGAGATGGAAAGTCTTCCAACCTCAAAACGTGTGTGCATGAGGTTTACCAAATAAGTTGGTAACCTCTAGGGGTCTAAAATGTTGCACATTCAGTTAGACAAGATGTTGTCTAACCTCATCAACCTAAATACACTTAAGTATAGTGAATAGATTAATTATGCACACTAACACCCCCCCTTAAGTGATATACTTGGGGAGATCACAAAAGTGAAAATAGATAGAAATGTGTCCTAGCTAAAGGCCATGTTAGATATCCATGCACAATGCATTCTCTCATAAAGCGGAGTAAAGGAGAAAACCTAATGGGAAAAAAACTCTAAAAAAAAGAATTAGAAGGACTTAAGACCTTTTGAAAATATGTCCCTTGATGAAGGAACATGATGATGAAGAATTTTTGAAGCATGTTGAAGTTGTAAGCTCTGTCAAAGATGAACTAGTGTTTTCTGGAATCAACAAATCTCCAAGTGATGTAGATCAAGATGTGAGATACAAAACACTGTATGAGTGAACATATGAACACTAGTCAACCAATGTACACAAAATTTATCAAACTTTGTGAAGTCGATAATACAAATAGTACTATGATAAGGAGTATTAGAATCTCAAAAAAATGATCCACTAAATTAATCTCCCATACGAGAGATCAAAATAGAAGGTTCATGAGGCCTCCCAAAAACAAGATTCTACTTCATTGAAAGAAGCATTAGCATAACACATCATAGTTCCCTCTTAATGCTAAGAGAATATAAGCAAAACAACTGAGAGTGAGAGTGTGAAAGGAATGCAGAGATGTAAAGGGTGTGTTCCAAGACACACTCACATGAGGTGAGAAGCACAAGAATCCATGTTGTGATGGTATAGCCCCCCATTATACTTTATAATTTAGTGTATGTACAAAATTTTCTTAATTCCCTTCACACATTCAATTTTATGGCACTTTATATGAGTGTGTTTGCAGACTTTTGGCCAATGAGTTCTTACAAGTTTATTGTCATGAGGTAGATTACTTGAATACACCATTAAGTTATGTCTTGCAAACCTCAATAAAAGAGAAAAAATAGAAAATTAAACCCCCTTATTCAAGGAATGACCCCCTTTACTAAACTCACTGCAAAAAGAATTGACTTTCTCTTTTGGTAATTTTTAACTATGGAAAAAAATTGCTCTTTCCCCCATATACTTTCTTTTTGTCACATTCATTGAAAAAGAGAAAATTGACTCCTCTTTTACAAATTTTTAACTATGGTGAAAATTGTACATCCTTCTTTTGTTTGTAAAACAAAACAAAAACCCCCTTAACAAAACTCATTGCAAAATAAAAAATTGAGTCTTCTCTTACAAATTTTTAACAATGACAAAATAAAAAAATGCTTCTCCCCCTTATTGTAAAACTAATAAAGAGCTATGAGTAAACCTCTAGTGGTTTAGAGTGTACAACAAATCTATCATTTGTATCCTAACATAAAATATTGGTATGGATGTTATGATACTAATAACATAAAATATAGATTTGAATACCCTAATGAAGAGACTGCGATATTTTGTGGGGAGCTGTTGGAGGGGTGGAGAGTGCATTAAATGATAATCTAATTGTCATGCAGAGTGGAGAATTGACCGAGAGCCGATGGAGCAAATTGGGCTGCTTAACAGAAACTCTAACTCCACACACAATCAGAGGAAGACTCCAACACGCAAAGGGTGCTCAAAAGCCAATGACCTGAAAGTGCATGAAGACTGTAAATCACTTCCTCAAAGTGCATGAGTGTTGACTACAATTATTTTCAACCCCACGACAGATATCTGGCGTGGCCTCCAAATGCGCAGCCTGCATAAGGTTTGTGAGGCCCGCAAATAGCTTGGGGGCGAGATTTATTTCCTGCGCAGATATAAAGACCCCAAAGAAGTCCTTAATCATGGCCTCAGATGAATGAAGTGGCCTGCCAAAATAATGTGGGCGACTGCAATTCAAATTCCCCAACTCAGATTGCAAAAGCTCAAGGCAATAATCTACCCTTCTGCAAATTGCTTCATGACCTCCAAATGAGATTAATGTCACGAGAGATTAAAACGCCTTCCCACACAGTAGAGAGCCTTCAATTCCAAGGATCGATTCACCTAGGGGTGGGGTCGATTTCCAAGCTAAATACTATGAAATCATTCACATATTGGCTTGCAAACATCCCCACTTAATGTCATGTTAGAATTACGAGCTCTAGGATATAAAAGTCAAGCACAATGAACAACAATACATAGATTGTATTTAGTTGACTCAAATCACAATGAGTGGCAAGGATGACGCAATCCATTAATCAAGTGACCCATACTATGGCACAAATGAGTAAACAAGTGTTCTATAGGTGTCAACCTCATGAACACTTGGAGTGTGCAAACCAACAACCTCTATGACCAAGTCATCAACCTTACGTGCCAAGTGTTGAGTGACCTTTGAGGTGAGATGAAATTTTTTCCAACCTCAAAAGATGTGTGTATGAGGTTTACCAAATATGTTGGTAACTTCTAGAGGTCTAAAAGGTTGCACATTGGATTAGACAAGATGTTGTCTAACCTCATCAAACTAAGTACACTTAAGTGTAATGAATATATTAATTATTCACACTAACACGAACACCATAATTTGATTTAAACTAATCATTTTTTGAATTTTTTTATTGTGTAGAGAAGTGCTTGTAGATTGAAGTCATATATATATATTTTTACAAAGAATTAAATAGATTAAAATTTATTAAAAAGCTTAAAAAACCTAACATTTCAAGTTTATGGACCAATTTGATTAGAAATTAATTAAAAGATAGAAAACATAATCCAATCATAAAAACTAAATTACATATTTGAAAACTAGACATCATGATCTATATTGGGATTTAATTTCAAAAATTAATTCTGTAAAAAATCCCATCAACTATATTGCCAAAGTTAGATATTTCTCTTGACATTGCTTTAGTTTTTTAGTTGAAAGTCAAAGGCTAAGGGTTGGGTTACCAAACCTTTCCCAAGCCTAAAAAAAAATCAAAAAGTGGATTGGAATTTTAATTTTTTAGATCAGGTACCTGTTTAGGAACGAGATCCCGATCTAAGGTTCAAGATCCCGTTCCTAAATGGGTACCCATTTCTATTGACATTTTTTTAGTTGAAAATTCTCTCTTCATGGAACCAAATTCTTGCACTTACACATATTCTTGTTTCATTTATTCAAACATTATATGATCTACATGTACACGTATTTGGATATATTCACCCAAACTATTCATTTATTACATGTATCCATACACCTATGTAAATTTATTTGTTATGCACCTAGATCTAACCAATTGTCTACCTAGGGTCATTTCTATGCTTGAAGAAATGATCCCTTGGACTTTTAAAAGATAAATTTAAATTTTGGCTAATTGTAATTGATTATTTTCAACTCTAAGTTGATTTGATGTTACGTGCTTATATATAAAGGAGTTCAAGTGCATTCATTTTATTGTCTCTTCACATTGTATGATTTATTTACATACCAATTGTACTTATGAAAGGAAACACACTAATTTACTACTTAAACATAAATATAGTCTACACAATCATCATTGTAACATTTTAAAGGCTAAAATCAGTTGTATTCAATCTTTTATTTATATCTTTAAGTGTTGATCTAGGGAAACATATCCCATAGGAACATAATGGAACCCCTCAAAGCTATTTTTAAATACCATTAGTCTTTATATATAATAAAGGTGATGTTAAAAAATCAAGACAAGCTAGGTGAGCCACACAATATAAGTACACATTGAGTAGGGTTAAATTCACACATAAAGAATGAGTTGACAACTATGGAATATATCCAAATACAGAAAATGATAATAAACACATGATATACAATAGATGCAAATTTTGATGACTTATATTTAAACAAATAATCATCATTTTTAGAGAAAAATGTGATTTGGATTCTAGAATTTTCAACAAAGGCAACCATTCTTTAGCCATAAAGATAAATACACTTATTATCTTAATTTATTTCCATACAATAAGACTTAATTTTACTATACATTAGACTATAGTTATCATCCACTCAAGATCTAGGTAATTTATTCTTATTTGTATGGATCATTTTGGTTTATCCTAGGCTGCAATTAATTTAAAATTTTATTTTTCTCTACATGACCTAGTTTTATTTGTTAGGAAAATCATATAGGATGATCAATCCATTTCCTACATAACCCCATGAGAGAAAAAAATGCATATAAGCTTACATAATATCCATATTCAAATATCAAAGACATATCACAAGATAACACAATATATAAATTGGGAAAAAACCCATAGAAGGAAAAAAACCTAAAAAAACATCAACACTCAATGTATTATTTAGCAATGAAACATTACAATACAATTACAAAGTCTTCATGAATTTTTTTTAAACATCAAGCCTCTCCAATGCATCCTCCATGTGTCCAAGTATCTATCCAAACATCCCATGCCATGCTTCACTTATGCACTCCTAAAAAAAGACTCAATATAGTGAAAACCAAGACGATGCCACTAACAACCAATCTCAACCACTAAACATGTTCTTGCTTTATAGATTCAAGATCACAAAAATACAAACAAGTGGTAAGGTAAAACCATGTGACTCAAAACCACGTGCTCACAAAACCATTGACCCCACATTTACTTTTTGGTACTTAGTTTCTTCATATTAAATATTTTTTCATGTGCAACCCACACATAAAATATCTAACCCAATGTTACATATAACTTTACAAGTGGTCCCAAATAAATATTTAACATGGAAAAACACATCTCCTAAGGATGCACCATACAAAATATTTAAATTTTACATAATTAAAATTAATCCAATGTTATGCGTGTTGGCAATATGATTGTCATTGATGTCAAAAGGATATCTGAGTGATATCAAATTGGGAGATTGTTGATTGATCTCAAAACTTGAGAATATTAGTGATAGTTTGAATGTCATTGATGACAACAGACCAGTCTTAGGTTTTTTGGTGAAGTATTGATGGAGAGAAGAGAATATTTTGTAATTGTTGCGAAGTTTCTCAAAATGTTGCAATGTTGTCATGAAGTTATAGATGTTATTTCTGATTGTTTGTAGAGAAAACTAATGAAAAATCTAATATGGATTTTTTGAGGTCATTCCAATGGAGTGATCCACATGATCAGATGTTAAAGATGGAGCTCAAAAAAAATTATTCTCTTTGGTCATATCAGGGTTTAGTAGGAAAAACCCTAGGTGTTCAGTCATGATGTTTACAATTTTTTTATTTTGATGTTGACTAGATACTAGATGTAGAAGGCTGCTTAAGTTATAACTTATGCTCTTTGGGTTGTTGTGCAACCGACACCTTCTCCCTAGTAATTATCGTCTCTACAGAGTACTAAAGTTTTTTAAGTTCGACGATTAATATTTTCTTCAAGCTAGATAAACAGTGCACATCAAAGCTTATAGATTAGATGGCTATCATAGATGTTCTTTGCATCATGCTTTTGTTTTCATAAGCGCATAGGAAAATTGTGATATTTGATAGGAGCTTAGAGGAAGATCAATGGTTGAGGTTAATTGTTTAATGATCACACAGATCTTGCACGTTCGTGCTACTCAGAAGGTGACGACAACAATTGTCCA
>VDFB02129550.1:0-22352 GCA_007258455.2 Sequoia sempervirens | reverse complement strand
TTGTTAAATGTTTATATGTAGATTTCCTTTGGCATGGTTGTTTATTCTATAGCTACACTAAAAATTACCACCTTTGAAGTGTTATCAGACTAGACAAAAAGGTTTTAAATATTTCGTCAAAGTCTGCTAAAGTTGTAAGAACCCCCAACTTTACTGCTTTACAATTTTCCTTTTAAAAGCTTGTCAAACTTAACCCATGAACACCTTTATCCTCAAGCAGCAAGAAGATTTTAAAAACACTATCGGGAGACAACAAAGGTTTCAAACCCTCTCAAGGGTTTTGACATAAAACTAACTTCCCTTCAACTTTTTGTTCTTCTTTGTATAGATGGGCCTTGATGCAGTTACAAGAATCCCATCGAACCCCGACAATACTCCCAAATCTTATATAGAAAGGTGGACTCAAAAATCTTCTCAAAACATGGGTGAAAAGCAGCTTGTGATAACCTCATTGACTCCGACAAGGTTCTAAAAACCAAGGACCCACAACTTATACTTAGAAATTTCAGAGAAATGAGGGTAAATTTAAGGAATGCGATAGAAACTGGAGTAACAGATTTAAAAGAAAAATAAATGCATATGCACACAATATGGATGGAATTATGTTGAATGATACTTTATATTTGATCTATTTTGACTTGTATTTTATTTCATTTCTTTATATTTGGGTGGGCTTATTAATGAATGTTTATTTTTTAATTAGTTATTTTATTTTGGAGGTATTTTAATATGCTATTTCATGAACAAATTCATCTAGTTTTGGTGGGACTTAGGTTTTAGGTAACATTGATTTGTACTCATACCGAGGAAGCTACATATCTTTGGTTTTAGGATATTGCTTTAAATTGGGTATTTGATTGTTCAATTTGTGTTTTAACATCCTTAGCATCATGCATTCTAGGTATGCATCTAGTTTTTGTTTTCAAGGGGTATATGTCATGGCCTTCACCACAAGCCCCAATTCTATTAAAGTAGAAACCCTAACATTAAATGTAACTTTGGTTTTTGACCTCTATCAATTTTGATTTGGATTAATTGGGTACATTTGATGGATTTTCATGTAGTCCTTCTATCACTTGCAGAGTATTTACCCAATCATTACATCTACTTCATATGTAATTATCCCTCTTTAATGTTTGGAAAGCTTGGTCACATTTTGATGGTTGGCATTTGTTGCCACAATTGCATATGTATATGCAACCAAATTTGTTTTTCATAGTTGGGTCTCCTATACACATGAGTTTTTTTATGGTGTTCATAATAGTATGTGTGTCCCAAATTTCTAGAGTATTTAAATGTCTTAGTTGCTCTCTAATTGCACATATGCAACAATGTCACATACATTGATGTAGGGGTTACTCTCTTAGGATTCTAAGTAGTGCTAGTTACACTTGGAGTCATGTGCTTTGTGTTGTACAAAGAAGTGTGTGCTTGCAATCAAGCTCACTTGTTATAGTGGGGGTTCCCCCCCTTAATGTATAGGTTCATTAACATTGTCATTGATAATGGTGGTCATATTCATTTTGAGATTGTGTTTGGTATAGTTATCTATTTGATTCACAATACGACTAATTATACTTCTATTTTGAACCCTAAATTCATTATTGTATTTTTTTTAATATTCTATTAACTTGATCCCCTTCAAAAATAAGGTATTGAACAATTTATATAAGACTTTTGAAATTTTAATTAGAATTAGGTATATGTTTTATTTTAAATTGGCATTAGTTTTATAGGCTCTTTTTCCCAAGTACTAGCCATTCCACTTAGCCCGAGTCACTTGCATGATAATAGAACTATCCTCGCGAGACTTGGTAACCCTTATCGTCAGTGATGGCATAGTCATACACAACTATGTTGTCCACATCATGATCTAAGGTGGAAAGTATTAGACTAGAGAACCATTGTTATGCTGTCACTTATGTCGTCATGTAATGGTCTTGTCAATGATATCCTTACAACCAATGCGCCATCTCCACTCCCCACCTTGTCTTCAAATGATACGACCTTCTAGGTAGCACAAAGGCAAGCCCAAAGGCTAATTTGAAATGGTACATAACTTGGATTTCCCACCAATACACTAGGTATGCCTCTTTCCACCATCGTAAGATTAAGCCATGACTCACTTCTTATTCCCTTGTCCATAAGGGACCCGACCAAACCTCATCAATGTGCACCGAGAGGCCTTAAGAGCCAAATTTTTGCCCACTACCTGAGTGCTTCTCCTTTCTCCATAGGATTAACTTTGACACTCTTGTTACAAGGGAAATCATGAGCACAAGGCCATCATGGTCTTATTCTTCTTGTCTACTTAATTACCATGGCCCCTTCTCTCATGCCCGTACTTACATAGTATGGGTTTGTATTTCATTCTTAAGGTCTAGAAGGGCCATTTTCCTTCATGCTCCATACTTAGGAGGTGGACCATATATGCTTATGGTTTTCACATTTGCACATGCTCTCCTTGTGCTTGTTGGCTTCTATGTTTTAATTTGTTTAGGGTTCATTTTGAGTATTTTTGAATAAATGTGGGGACCCTCTCCAAAATCCAAGCACATATAGGGACAGTTAATCTAGGATTGAATGAATAGGATTAATGGTTTTGCATCTGTATAGGGATTATATTTGTAATGGAGAAATCTTAGGATCTTAAATAAACCAATAGTTAATGATATGAGATGTACACAATTCATATTGAATGTGTTTATGCCGCTTTTGGATTCGATTGAGTGCAAGTTTTTTCATCCAATAGCTGTCATATGGGGATTTATTACAATTTTATTTATAGACTTAGAGCATATAAATTCTATGAACTATTTGTAAAGTAGAATTTGGTTGATATTATTTTTTATATGCTTCACTATAGGTTGCATATCTTAGAGCTTGTAAAGGGATATTGGGTCATTATTAGAAGATCATGTTAGAGATCTTGGATAGAGGATTGTGAAAAATTAATAATCTTTTTAACAAATATAAATGGTTCTTAATGAATCTTTATATAGGATTCAAAGAAAAGTTATAAATATCTTAGTTTTGAAGCATATTTGTATATATCAAGGAGAGAAAAGACTCTCTTGAACAAAGATAATTTATTTGTCATTGTCTATAAAGGATCATGTTAAAGATATCATGGGTGATCTCACAATAGAATATTCTACTTTTTTATTTAAGTGGAGCATTGAAATCAACATTTTTAATTAATATTTCACTTTTTGCCAATTACAACAAGCAAACCATTAAGAATTTGAAAAAAACGTGAATTGATGACTTTTGAGATTTTATGTACAAATTATATATATATATATATATATATGTTCTAATTAAACAATTTTGTATTGATTTTTAGACATTTTTAATAACTTATTTTTTTATACTTGATAGTATTTTTAATGAGTGATATTATTCTAGTGTATAACTTTTATTAGAAGTAAGAAAACCCGTAATTTTTTAAGCATACATCACTAACATTGATATCTAGTACATGCATATTTTTCATAATTTTTTGTTGTATATTATTATATTATTAATTTTAATCCACATTAATTATAACTTAAAGTGATTTTATTCCATAATAAAGATTAGCTTTTTTGCTATATATTAATATTTTTTGTTAAAACAAGGACATTGATTAGAGTAAATAGATATATTTTTAAATGCTACCTTTTTATTTCTCCATATGAATGAAGAAAACCCTATATTTGGTTAAAAACTTATGTTCACTTAAAAATAGAAAAAAAATCATATTTAAATAAAATATATTATAAATTATACTTTTCAAAAAGTTTATTTGGAGACCTATAATTCTAAAAAATCTCATGACATGGCAACTCCATTTGATGTTCCAATCCCTACTTTGAAATATAAACTTTCTAAAAAAAATCAATTGAGGAAGGTAAATCCGTTTATCCATGCACATTAGAATGAAGGGCCTTCATTTGAAGGCATTGAATTATTTTCCAATTTCAAAATTAAATAAAGCTATAATATTAAATGAAGCTATTAAAATATATATAAATAAAAAGGTCTATTATTCTAAATCAAATAAATATTTTTAAAAAAATATTTGGTTGACTTTTTCAAATTTTAAAGGAGAAGATTATTGTGACATATTTTATTAAAAAAAAGATGGGAATAAGAATAATTAGGAGAAATAAAATATTGTATTCATATTCAAAAGAAAAAGACAAGAAATTGAATGAATAAAGGGCGCAAAAATATTTCAAAGAAAAAGAAGGTAAATTTTTTAAATTTTTATTTTTAATTTAAATATAAAATAGATTAATTAGAATATAAATTTGAAGTGCTCATTTCATCAAGATCTTTCTACATGGTTATTTTTTAAAATCTACCTATTTGTTTAGTGCATCTATATATCTTGCTTGAGAATTGTTTGTGTTAGAGAAAAAAGGTATTAGGTCCCCTTTTATTTTAATACACTTAATATAAACTTAGGATTCTTTTTCAATTATTAGATTATGTGCTTTTATGTCTCATAGCATAAGATAAGGACACTTGTCATAATCTAATTTAATTCTCACCTAGGGCTTGTTCTAGGGTTTTCTTTTTCCTTTTCATAGCATAGGGTTTGTTATGGATATTAAGAGTATTGCCACCAAGTTAAAAATGGGTTTGATCTAGGATTAAAATTGTCATAGCATAGGAGATGGATCCTCTTGAATGAGATAGTCAAACTACTATGAATTGAGTCTTGTGAGTGCTTTTATAACCTATTATATCAAATTAAAGACTCTTGGGGTTAATCACCTTTTAATTAGGGCAATGATTTTTTTCCAACATGTTATGTTAAAATAAGCATTCAACATATCACATGATAAATGCATGCCTATAGAAGTGACCTAGAGCCACACAATTAACCCATTGTGCAATTGATAAATTGTTCTAGTTCTAAAGTGAAATATAGACAATTAATAAATTGTGCAATTGATAGCTTGCCCTTTTTGTGGGCAAGCTGAGACTTTTAAGCATCTTTTCTAGTTTTGTCCCAAAGCTCAGCAACTTTGGACTTGGATTCATGACTTCTTTCAGCCCTTTAGACCGGAGCCTTTCTCCTAGCATATGATTATACTGGGAGATTTGCCCAGATTTCCTGCTAAGTATACCTAGCTTTGGCACACTTTCAGGGTGGAAATCCTTTTCAATATCTGGAAAGACAGAAATGCCTACATATTTGCTCATTCTCAAATGGATATTAATTTTTATTTATATGCTAAAGTAGTTATTTGTTCTAATGTGCTTTTAAATATCCAGGTGCAAGCTAACAAAGTTGCACTTGAAGTTGCTCGCCTGCAAGTGTTGTTGGACCATTGGGGCAATGCCCCTTGCACTGTTGCTCAGGTGCCCGCTTTGCCCACCTCTTCCCATGGCCAGTCGCCCTCTCGAGGCCAACAGTGGATTGGTTCTGCGCGCCCTCGCTCTTAGCCTCCTCTTCGATAGGATTCTTGCCCTCCTCGGCGGACTCACTCCCCTCCACCGCAGGTTGGCCAAGGGTGGCCTTTTGGCGGCGCTTTGGGGAGTGGCGGTGGTGGCTCCAAGTGGCCCTTTGATGAGACTCATGCTTCTGGCTCTAGCTGGCCAGATACTAGTAAATGTTTTTCACGTCTGGCACTTGCAATCTCGCCCCGACATGAGGATAAAGAAGAAGAAAAATATAAAGATGTTGATGATGGTTGGGGTCCTCCTACTGATGTCACTGACCTTGCTGATGTATGGGGAATTTTTTTGGATGAAATAGACCCTCCTGGCTCTTCTGGCATTGCTCTGGGCGCTTAATGGCCCATTTTATATTTTTGTACTCTGACTTTTGGGTTCGGCCCATGTTAGTTAATCTTTTGGTTTTTTGGGCGCTACCCATGTGACTCTTGGGGTGTGCCTTTTTACCACCCATCTTTGTTTTGTGAATATGTGTTTTATCTTTAATTTAATATAGATAATTGCCATATTCATCAAAAATATAGACAAAGAGGATCCACTTTTAGTTCCAAGGTAGAAAATTTTAGCACACAATTTAAATATTCTATCATGATTCCTAGATATGAGTGCCCTAATGCTTTATATTTAATTTCCTAAAATATAATTAATTTACATGCTTTCATCATCCCAACTATAATTAATTCATATACTTGTTATTTTGTGTTTGAATTTATGTATTTATTTAATTATCCTAGATTTAACTTAAGGAAATGGTCTATTTTTACACTTTTTGGGGAAATCATCTAATCTTACACCACCCAAGGTTATTGATTTAGGGAACATACTCATTGTATAAGTGTTTTAGATCTATAATTTTTGATGCCATCATCTTTTTTAGATCTTGATAGTATTTTATTCTTATTCATTATTATATATTTTCTCCTAGGGATTGTGTTTTATTATGTGGTATAACTTTTTCCCACCTTAACCATCCCTAGGGAAGAGCTTAAACTATTGGTGTGTTGCAATCAATGTGCCTACACTTTATGGTGGGGATGTTCCCAACGTAAAGTGTTGACACATTGACCACAACATGTCAATAGTTTATAATGAATGCATCCCTTGGTGTCCTTTAGGGATTCATCTTATATTTAAGCTTTGAATAATATTTTTATTTATTTAAAAGAAATCCTTATTTATATATCATGTATCTCCTCCTATTAGGGATTTGGGCCCTTATTGCATAGTGTTGTGAACCCCACCCCACCTGTCCTTGGATAGATTCCTATTGCTATATTTTTGTTACATGGATTATCATGGTTCCTCACCTTTAGATCATATCCATGTTTCCATTACTAATTTTGATATTTTTATACATTTTGTGACATGTGATCCTTTTGTTCTTTATTCACTTATGACACTTAATTATATGAATGGGATCATATTGTTTGTGAAAGAATTACACCATCATGTATGTGTTTTTCCTCCTCTAGGTAATTGATCATTATTTTTCCTTCTATTTTGGATGTACTCTTACCACACTTATCCACGATTCTCACATTTTTTCTCCTTCTCATATACATAGTGAGAGTGATATGCTTAAACTTCTAATGAAAAACTAACTAGAAGCATATTTCCTTCACATTATTTGATTCATGATACATCTATGGCAGAGGCTAATCATAATGTACCCTTACTTTCCATTACTATGCATAATACATTACATGCTAAAGGTATTCATATTAAACATGATACTGTTACAACCTATGATGAGACTGGACTAAATGTTGTGATGGTTCTATGTCCAGAGATCCACATTCTTTCTAGATTTTTTTGCATTTAATGATACCTCTCATGATGCTAGAATATATATTGAAGATATTTAATTCACCTCTCATGTATGCTTTATTGATGCTTCATTACCTTTTCCTACACTACATGATGATATTATGAATCTTAGCAAGGATTTATTATATGATGATTATGATGGTAGTACAAATTATTAATACATTATAAATCATTCTTGCTTATTAATTATGAATATTTGAAGGATGACATCTTATTGATTAGTGAGTGTTGGCTACATTTGATTGGTAAATACTTGTAATTTAGTTTGATGCATCTTGTTTTCTTTACATTTCATTTGTAAACTTGGCTCATGCTTTCATTGACTATTTCTTTGGCATTAGTTCAGATGATGATATTATGGACTTAACAATGTTCTCTCATTATTTATATTTTGATCTTTATTCTCCTACTTTTAACATGGCATATACTTCTAATAAACCTACCTTCAATCCTACGTCATTCTCTCCTAATATAGCTAAATTTCATGATGTTCCCTTGCAACAACCTAACACACCTCCTAAGCCTACACATGGATATTATAGAGATAGAAGCATTCCATCCAAACATAAAATTCAAGAATTTATTGACAAAAGGAAGATTAAAATTGAGCATATTAATGAGTCCATGACCCCCTCATTTGATGAGGTGAATCACATGGAAGAAAAACATGTTCATCAAGAGATAATGTGTGTTCACTATACCACACCTTATATTGAGGCTACACATTATATAAAATCTAAGAAATCACTTGATACAAGAGATGAATTCATTACTTAAATATCATTATTCATCCATTTTATGCTTTTTCCTTCTTGGCTTTATGTCTTTGTGTCCATATTCCTAGTTAGCATATTGATGATGTCAAGACACCTTAAGTGGTGCATGCCGATACAAGTGTCTATGAACATATGTTGTGTTGTCCATGTCACCTCTTCCTTGTGTTTTCTATCATTTCTACTTTGGCCTTCTACTTGCACCATGTTTGTTGTGATCCCCCTTTCCTATTCATCCATTTACTTTATGTGTCTTTAAGCTTTGACACCTTTGATCTTATGACATGTTTGCTACACCTCGTATTCTCATTTTACCTTCTATATTATGAATTATACTTTATTTCCCCATTTAGAAGACAAATTTATTTCATTATTCTAATATTAGCTATCCTTACTTTTTTACATGCCTTATTTGACTCCTATGTCTTCTTATGTTTATGTTTACCACCTTTTCCTTGTTATATGTTCCTCCATACTTATCTTCATAATATTTTCAATTGTCAACCTTAAGTTCCTCACCAGGAGGGATGCAGTCCCTTTTAATTGAATCTTTTAAGCATCATTTATATCTTCATCTACCCACACGATTGGCCTAAAACCTTTGAAATTTCATCACAAATTGATGTTGGAGGTCTCTTCCTATTCAAATTGATAGCTGCAAGTATTTTCATGAGCAACAAATGCTCACTACTTCACAAATCACTCCATGACCAATTGGAAAATGTCATGCATCCTTTCACCACTCCTTTGATCTTCTTTTCTCCTGCTCCATCCCAAGCATCCCTTCGAATGTTTGAAAGTCTTCACTAAACTCCAGTGAGGATCAATGGTCGAGATCCATTTCATAAAATCAAATAGCCCATGGCCGCTGTGTGGAGAGATCGACAACCTCAAGGTCTCCTCAATAGGGATAAGGAGAGTTATTGATCAAAGATAGATAAACAAAGTGGACCCAAACAAGGTGGGGGGCGCCTACCTCCAACAGACCCATATTGCTAATCCTCCTAATACCATCCCATTTCGACCTTGAAAATCCTCACCAGCCACCTGATCAGGTCACATTACCACACCTAATGAGCAACATCTCATACCAACATGAATCTGAAAGAAGAGTTCACCTCGCCAAATCAAACCGCAGACGTCATTGATTCAATGAATGCTGCTATTTGAAGAAATTGGCAAGAGCTGCCAACCACTGGGAGAGTGTGAGCCATCGATCAAATCGAATCAATGGTTGCCACTCATCGCTCATAATATAGAGTACCCATCTTGCCTGCTACAAATATTCAATACTTTGAACAAAGGCAAGGAAAATACTCTTAAATGCATCTGTCATAAACACACGAGGCCAAAAATTGACAAGGGAATCAAAAAAGGAAGAAAATGCACAAAAGCAATAAGGCCAACCACAAAGTCATGTGAAAATTAATTTAGTGGAAGCATAAATGTAATGTTAAGGATCAAATTGAAAAGTAGAGTAGAAGGTCAATAAGGAAATGTATAGAACTATAATTTTCAAAATTGACAAGGGAACCTAAAAGGAAGAAAAGGCACAAAAGCAATAAGGCCAACCAAAAAGTATCATTGCATTATTCATGTGAAAATTAATTTAATGGAAGCATAAACGCAATCTTAAGGATAAAATTGAAAAGTAGATTAGAAGGCCAATAACAAAACATGTAGAAACATAATTTTAAAAATTGACAAGGGAACCTAAAAGAAAGAAAAGACACAAAAGCAATAAGGCCAACCACAAAGTATCATTGCATTATTCATGTGAAAATTAATTTAATGGAAGCATAAACGCAATCTTAAGGATCAAATTGAAAAGTAGAGTAGAAGGCCAATAAGGAAACATCTAGAACCATAATTTTAATTTCTTGAATAAGTGTCAACAATAAAGATATAAGGTTCTTCATCATCTTACTTTTACATATAAAACTATCATGCCTTCCTTTTCATATGCTTATGATTCTAACTTTGATCACATGTTTACAATGTCTATGAGTCTTATCATGGCCTTATTTTAACTATTTTATCATCATATGAGATTACTTCTTTCTTTCTTTTTTTATCTTGACTTCTATGAGTCTTATCATAGCCTTATTTTATGAGTATCTTATTTTTACTATGTTATCATCATATAAGATTACTTTATTTTTTTAATGTTTCTAGAGCTATGTCATCATATTAGTCATATTTGGGGAAATTGGATTTACATACACTTTCAAAATTATATCTTAATCATAGATGTGTCTATATACTTATTTATTGATTTAATTACCTAATATTGATTATCATGACATTATTTGGTCATGGAAGGCCAACCTACCCTATCATTTGTGTAACTATACATAACTTAAGATATTCCATATATTCATTACACTATTTACACCTCATCACATTTATCCTTTACATGTTGGGCCAATTATGTGCTCTCATGACTTCATCTTATATATCATTAGCACTTGCATGCTTGATCATGTTATAAGAGTGATATCATCACATTGAGGGGTTTATATGTTATGCCTTGCCTATCTTATTTTTTTCTCATGTGCCTATCATGCACTAAGAGTCACATTAGGGACACAATAACTTTCATTGCATTATATTGATCAATCTCACTACCAGGGACTTATTTCATTACCTATAGCATTTATGCCCATATTCTTCAATGCTACAATCGCCTATATTGGGGGCAAAGTTTTATTCCTTCATGTTTATCTATAGCTCATATGTTGACCATGTATATCATTTGAGATGCTTTATATGATTGTAACATGATATAAATTTATGACACTTTACATGATGTATATGCTTGCATGTGTGCCTTACATTTATATTTCTTGTAATATTTTTCCCTCTTCACCTATTCCTTATATCTAATGGGTACATCAAACTAAGGGACATATCTTATCACTAACGCTCCTTTTTTGAGGTTGAAGACAATCACTTGTATCAATAAAAATACTTTTCATCATGTTATGATGAATCAAGATCCTATGACATGACAACATGGGCAATGGGAAATGTGCCATGTCATCTTACTACTACCATAGTGGGTAGATCATTACTATTACAACTTTCTATACAAGTTGAGTTTATCTTAACCCTACTCTCTCCTCTTTCTCATGATTGTAGATGGTAAATTCAACTTGTGATTATTTTTAATCTTTAATTGAATTACATATGTTCATTGCATATTTTTCTCTATTTTCCTAGTTCCCATGGGGTACACATATTGAAGGTTAAATGGATACAATGATATCTAGTGGGGTCAATTAATTTACATGTACCTCAATATCATTTTATTTCTAAATATTTATTTTACATTTATGTTTGTGAGTGCTCATTTACTTTAAGATTTATGTTCATGATAGGATTCATCTATACCTCAAACTAGGGGTGAAATGTTACAATGATGAAATTTGAATACCCATACTAACCCCTATATAATTTTGGGCCCATTTTGATGGAATACTTAAAATAAAATTACATATCAAAAAATGGTGTATTCTTATGAAAATTTTAGCCCATTCATTGATCTATCACCCCTCTCAATTAACACTCATTCCTATATGTTTCACATTTTTAATCCATATTTGCACATATCTTTATACTTTAGCCATTTATTATGTATGCTCTTGCACCCATCCTTATATATTCTTTCTCCACCTCAATATTAGCACAAGTTCATGCCCTAGAAAAATCTCACGGTGTGTGTGATTGATATTGCACCACATGAAATTGACCCAAAACTCAAATAATTGCTAACTCTTTCCAATTCCACTAGATATTATGATTTGGCTTGGTAAAAAATTTCATGATTAACTACTATTTATTAGTATTTAATGTATTCATTCATCATTGATTATCATGGGAAAGACCATACTAGCATAGCCATGGTGGGAGGGTCCTCAAAGAGAACAATCCAGACCATGCAGCAAGAGTAACACAACAAAAGCAACACAAAATATGGAGGAAAATGCAGATGGAAATATTCTCATTAACAGAAATCTTAGTTACATTCGGCCGACAACATTTGGGCTTACAAATTCAGCTCACGGGCCTGATAAAATATACAACATTCTAACATGCTCCTATATGCGAGCTGAATATTACAAATACAACCTATCTCAATCTACTCAATCAATTACTACTTGATGATTGCTATTTTAATGATCGATTACAAGCTTTATATCATATCCACAATTCTAGAAACATCTATGTCGACCAAAGATCATCACATCATCCAAGGAAGGAAAATGTAATGTGCACATGAATAGGTCAGCCTCAAATTTGAATTACTCTTCAACAGGTGCACAAGATGAAGTGTGGACCTATATTGAAGGGTCGAGAAAAATCCACGAAACAATTAAAATCCCACCATTAACATCTGCAAGTCATGGGGATGATCCGCAACGATCGAATTGGCCTAAAAGTTTGAAATTATTCTGTGCTACTTCAAGAAATTGTGATGAAATTTGCGGAAGCAGTAACTTTCCGAAAAATATCCAATCGTGCTCAAATCTTGGAACAAGTAAAATGAACATGTAGATGATGTAATCCAAGATCCACAAGGTCTGGTGAGCAAAGATGATGAATCCACCAACATGAATTGAGCAAGAACAAAGTAAGAACAAAAATTGAAAGAAAATATTTTTTTTGGTTGATGCAAGATTGCTAAGAACCAAGGATGCTCCTGTATCAAACATCCAGGGTTATTGAAAAGTGAGTCCCTCACTTTGCTGGGGCTAAAGGAAAACCAAGATGGTCTACCTCAGCTTGAGAAATCCAAGAAGAATCATCCACTGGTCTACCTTTCCACTTCACAAGATATTCTTTGTATTATCTTCCACGAGTCTTCCTCCCATCTCTGACATCCAAAATCTCTTCAACCTCATCCAACTGTTGTTTAGGAAATTGATTCTCCCATTTTGTTTCACTATCTTCACTGAACTCTACTTCATGATACTGATATAGATCTGTAATGTTGAATACAAGTGATATACCCATACCTTCCGGTAACTCCACTTCATATGCATTTCCTAAATCAAATTTCTTCAAGATCTTATAAGATCCAAACTTCCTCATCTTCAACTTATTGTATGTACAAACTGGAAATCTCTCCTTCCTCAAATATACCATCACTTCATATCCAACTCCAAATTCCTTATGTCTCCTCTTTTCATCTGCCTTCTCCTTATACTTATGGTTCGTGTCTTCCAATTGTTGTTTCACTTGAATATGAAACTTCATGTGTTCTGCAAATTCTTCTACTTTTGCACTCCTATTATCTTCCATACTGATGTCTCTCAACTCTGATATACCTCTAGGATGAACTCTAGTAACAATCTCAAATGGTGTCTTTCTTGTACTCCTATTCACTGAATTATTGTAAGCAAACTCTACTTGTGCAAGAACTAAATCCCAACTCCTAGTCTTCTCTCCAACCATATATCTTAGCAAATTCCCTAAACTCTTGTTTACTACCTCTGTCTATGCATCAGTCTGTGGGTGAAAAGTATAACTGAACTTTAAATTTCTCTGCAACTTCTTCCAAAGTGTCCTCCAAAAGTAACCAACAAACTTTACATATCTGTCTAAAACAATACTCCTAGGTAACCCATGCAATCTGACCACTTCTTTGAAAAACAAATCTACTACATGTACTGCATCTGTTGTATTCCTACAAGGTATGAAATGTGCCATCTTAGAAAATCTATCTACTATCACAAATACAAAATCATTACCTCTTTGTGTCCTCAGTAAACCAAGTATGAAGTCCATACTAATATCCTCCCAAGGTCTCTCCAGAACTGTCAAAGGCTTATACAATCCAACATTCTAACTACTCTCCTTTGCAACTTGAAAAACTCTACACGAATCTCCTAACATCCTTATGAATCTGTGGCCAAAAGTAATTCTCACTCACCAATGCCACTGTCTTATCAACTCCAAAGTGTCCTGACATTCCTCCACTATGCTTCTCCTTCACCAGGTTATCCCTCATCGAACTTGGGGTATACACAACTGATTTCCTCTAAACAACATCTCCTCCTAAATGAAATAATCCAGCCACTGACTTATATCCTCCAAAACTGGTTCTTTACATGCCCTCCAAGGTTCTACAAAATTTGGATCTTCTTCATACAAATTCTTCAACTCATCAAAGCCTAATACCTCCACTCTCATCTCTGTCAGTAAATTCCTTCTCCTACTCAAAGCATCAACAACTCTATTTGACTTTCCAATCCTATGCTTCAAAACAAAAGTATAACTCTGTAAGAACTCTACCCATCTCATGTGTCTCTGATTCAACTTACCTTGACTGTTCAAATATTGCAATGCTTGATAATCCGTATACAACACAAACTCCTTAGGAAACAAGTAATGTCTCCACTTTTTCAAGGCTTGAACTATGGCATAAAATTCTTGATCATACACTGAATATCTCCTCCTAGCATCATTCAACTTCTCATTGAAATAAGCTATAGGTCTTCCCTCTTGACTTAGTATTGCTCCAATTGCATTTCCACTTGCATCACAGTCTACTTGAAATACCTTATTGAAATCTGGTAAAGCCAACACAGGCTTCTCAGTCACCTTATGCTTCAACAATTCAAAACTTTGGTCTGCTCCAAATTTCCATCCAAAATCCTTCCTATCTCCTCTCATTGCTTTTGTCATAGGATTGCAAATAGAACTAAAATTTCTAATGAATTTTTTGTAGAAACTAGCCAATCCATGAAATTATCTCACCTCTCCAATGCTATCTAGTGTAGGCCACTCAAAAATCACTCTTACCTTCTCAGAATCCATCTTTAATCCATCCACAGATATCACAAATCCTAGATATACCAACTCCTCCTTCATGAAACTACACTTCTTAATGTTTATAAGCAATTTCTCTTCTCTCAACCTCCGCAAGACTTGCCTTATATGCAACAAATGTTCTTCTCTACTCTTACTAAAAATAAAGATGTCATCCAAGTAAACAATCACAAACTTACCTAAGAATTTCTTCAATACCTCATTCATCAACCTCATGAAAGTACTCGGTGCATTTTTCAATCCAAAAGGCATAACCAACCACTCATATAATCCTTCATTCATCTTGAAAGTTGTTTTCCACTCATCTCCTTCTCTGATTTTGATATGATGATATCCACTCTTCAAATATATCTTTGTAAAGTACTTAGCTCCACTCAAACAATCCATAATGTCATCCATCTAGGGAAAAGGAAATCTATACTTCATTGTGATCTTGTTTATGGCTCTAGAATCTGTACACATTCTCCATTCTCCATCCTTTTTAGGTGCTAGCACAACAGGTATTGCACATGGACTTAAGCTTTCTCTGATCAAACCCTTCTTCAACAATTCTTGCACTTTTCTATTCAATTCCTCATTCTCAGTTAGTGTCATCCAATGTGTTGCTTATTAGGAAAACTAGCTCCAAGAATTAGATCCATACAATGACTAATACTCCACACAGGTGGAAATCCATAAGCTACATTATCTGAAATGATCTCCTCATATTCTGTCAGTATCTCTTTTATATCTTCCTAGTGTTCTTCCACATGCTTCAAGTCTTTATCCTTCTTAGGCACCAAGGCATAACATACATTCTCATGTCTCAATCCATCAAGGAATCTTCTTCCATCAACCAGACAAACCCTAGCATTCATACAAACTTCAACTGTAGGAACATCTTCCAATGGAAACAAAATCGGCTTCATCCCATTAGCAATAATAGTGTATATATTCTTCTTTCCATCATGAATAGCCTGTTTGTCATACTACCAAGGTATTCCCAAAAAAACATGGCATATATCCATAGGAATGATATCACACAAAAATTCATCATGGTAATTTCCTATCTTTAATTTCATTGAACATTGTTCACTTATGCTCATCCTGAATCCAAGCAATCTAATAGGGCTTCGGGTGTTTCAACCTTTCCAACTCCAGTTTAGTGACCATCTCTTCAGAAACCAGGTTCTCAAAACTCCCACTGTCAACAATCACTTTGCAACATTTACCATTCACCTTGCATCTGGTCTGAAACAAATTCTTCCTTTGCAATGGTTCTTTCTCCAACTCACTTTGATACAATACTCTCCTATTCACCAACACTTCTCCATCTCAGGTTTATTAGATGATCCAACATGATCCTCCTCAACAAAGGTTGTTCTTCTATTGTTCTCTCCCAACCTGCTTGTCTCTCCCTGATTACATTCAAATGCTCTATGTCCTTCTCCACCACATTTATAACAGGTTCCTTTGAATATCCTTTTCTCCCGTCCTCTATTATCTCTTCTATAACCTTCATTTCGGTAACCACCATAACCTCCTCTTCTATAAGAGTTTCCATCACCTCTCTGGTATGAATTTTCATTCCTACTAATCTCCTTATCCTTATTTTGATATGGAAAAGATCATCTTCCTTCTCCAGTAAAAGTTCTTCCTCTTTGAAATCTTCCACCTCTTCCTCTCTATCTCTTCTCATGTCTCTTATTCAACTTCTCCTCTGCTTTCAGGGCACACTGATATGCCTCTTCCACACTCTACAACTTGATCAAACTGATTTCATCCTATATGGATGATCTCAAACCATTCACATATCTGGCTACTTGCTCAATCTCATCCTCCAAATGTCCATATCTGATATTCAACTTATAGAATTCCTTACTATACTCTATTACACTAGATTCTTTCCGCTTCAAATTTTTCAACTCCTTGAACAAGCTAATATGATAATATCTGAGAATAAACTTTGACTTCAAATTATTCACCATCTGATCCCATGATCTTATTTTTTCCTTTCCTCTTCTCTACCTATCTGTCTGCAAATGTTCCCACCAAAGGGATGCATGTCCTCTCAACTTTGTACAAGCAAACTTCACCTTCTTATCTTCAGAGGTACCTTCAAATTCAAAATACTTTTCCATCTCTGTGATCCAATCTAACAATACATCTGAATCCAACTTACCATTATAATCCAGTGGATTGAAATGTTGTCTTGTATTCACTTTAGTTAGGGAGCTCTTATGAACCTCTCTTCTCCTTGATCTAGGCCAAGTTGCTCATCTCTTCCTCTTCCTCTTTCTTCTTGTACTTCTACTTCTTCATCACTCACATCATCAACTAGTCGACCTCTCCTTTGGGCCATTTCAGCTACATCTAATCTAGCATCAATTCCTCTTAACATTTCCATCACAACTGGGTCTACATTTCCACACGCTCCATTTCTACCATTTCGCCTTCCCGCCATCTTTACACAAGTCCTCTGTGGCTGCAGGTCAGATCCTCAATCCACCACCCCACAACAAATCTTCAACAAGACTTCACAAACTCTAACGATCTCGCAAGGAACAAATCTCTCTCTGATACCAATCTAGAGCAACCACGGTGGGAGGGTCCTCAAAGAGAATAATTCAGACCGTGCAGCAAGAGTAACACAATGAAAGCAACACAAAATATGGAGGAAAATGTAGATGGAAATATTCTCATTAACATAAATCTCAATTGTATTCGGTCAGCAACATCTGAGCTTATAGATTTGGCTCACAAGCGTGATAAAATATACAACATTCTAACATGCTCCTATATGTGAGCTGAATATTACAAATATAACCTATCTCAATCTACTCAATCAATTACTACTTGATCACTTCTATTCTAATGATTGATTACAAGCTTTATATCATATCCACAATTCTGGAAACATCCACATCAGCCAAAGATCATCACATCATCCAAGGAAGGAAAATGTAGCGTGTGCATGAATAGGTTGGCCTCAAATTTTAATTACTCTTCAACAGGTGCACAAGATGAAGAGTGGACCTATACTGAAGGTCAAGAACACTCCACGAAATAATTAAAATCCCACCATTAAGATCCACAAGTCACGAGGATGATCCACAACAATTGAACTAGCCAAAAAGTTTGAAATTATTCTAGTGTCGGTTCAAGAAACTACCATGAAATTCTGGAAGCAATAACTTTCTGGAAAAAGATCCAATCACGCTCAAATCTTGGAACAAGGAAAATGAACATGTAGATGATGTAATCCAAGATCCACAAGGTCTGGTGAGCAAAGATGACGAATCCACCAACATGAACTAAGCAAGAACAAAGCAAGAACACAAATTGAAAGAAAATATTTTTTTTGGTTGATGCAAGATTGCCAAGAACCAAGGATGCTCCTGCATCACATACTAATCATAGAGAAGACACATTGTAGAAACATTTTGATTTGGAGAATTACAATTAATCTAATGTACATCAAAGTCATCTAAATTATCTATATTATATGAGATTATGGTATTTAATCTTTTATATTATTGTGAAGATAAATCCAATCAAGGGGTTCAATCTCTAGGAGAATATAACCCTTGCAATCTAATAATCTCCCCAAGGAATTTTGAAATATTGCTTGTCCTTAATAATTAGTGTAGAGTAGGGCATTTAGTGAATTAGAAAGAAAAAACATGTGTTATTCTGGATCAATTCCCTGAGTCATAGGGTAAATCTATGCCCTTAGAAGTGACCTAGATTTGCAAGATCAACCCATAGCAAGGTTAACAAATTGAGTTGGTTTCAAGATGAAATACAAATAGAGAGGATCTATTTTTAATCTTGATGTGGGTAAACTTTAGTATGAAAATAAACATATTCTCCATTGTTCTTAGAGCTAAGTGTAATTTACTTTATTAAAATAATATTATTTTACATTTTTTATCATTCTCAACTTTATTAAATTAATATAAGTTAATTTATGTCTAACTATATTCATTTATTTAATTAGCCTATATTAAACTTAATGGAAAGATTAATTATCCTTTATAAGTATCCCTCTTTCAAAAATGTGCAATTTTTTTCCTTTCTACTTTGAAAATGCTTATAGAGTACTTCAATACTGTTGTTTTGTTTAATTTTTATTAGCACATGACACCATGTAAATTTTCAAGAAAGCATAATGGATAAATTATAATCTTCTCTTGTAATGGTGGAGTTGTTAAAATCATGAGATTGGAATTTTAATTATGGATGAATGGGGGGTTGAAACTATGTAGTGGCCACTTAATAAAAATGTGCCACATGGCTACAAATATTTATTTCCCTCATTTTTTTATATTTCTCTCAAAATTTATATTTACATATAATTTATTTGTATGATGTATAGTTCCTTTCTGTATTGAAAGATAAAAATATAAACCAGATGTCACATAAAATGTGGGTGGAATTGAATCACACTCCAAAGTCAATGCTAGAGTCCATAAATCAAAGAAAAGTGGTCACACCACTATGTAATTAAAGAAATTCCAATGAGGGGAAGAGGATGGCCTCTAGTTGGGGAATTACTTCAACCATCTAGGAGATCTTAGCCATTAGGAATAGGGTTTCAACCTATAATGATATCCTCTTTTTCTTTTTCTTCTTCTTGATGAGCAAGAACATTGTAAACATAAGATATTGTAATAACTAGTTGAGAGGAATTGCCACTATCATGCTAGCCAAATTGTCTTATTCATGCTAAGAAGTAAAAGACTAGATATGTGTTTAAGGGGACCAACCATGTCCTCTAGTGTTGGGGTGATCCATGAGATCCTTGTTTAAAATGAACATTGTGACTATGACCATGATGACGCCAATGTGGAGGGGAAGCATTCCTACTAGTAGGTGATTGTGGCACATTAGCAATAATGCATGGAGCATTAGCCCAATGCTCAATAAGATTTTGTAAATGGGAAACCTCCAAAGTAATTTTATTGGCATGAACCTAAATTTGTAACATAAAATTAAAGCATATCAAGGCTTCAATATACATGAAAAATTAAATAGCCATAACAACTCTAAAAAATAAAGAAACATTTGCATCTTTCCTAATGCTAAATAGAAATTTAATTGTGAAAAGATGCCAAATTTAGTTGAATCTCATTGGAATTTAGGTGAATTGCCCATAAGGATCATATGTTAGGAAAAAATCTCAGTTGAAAGGGCTTGAAAAATATAACAAATTCTTCAATGAAAAACTTCATGACATGGTTTCATCTGAATCACTTCTCATGAAATATGAGTCAATGAGTTTGACTCAAAAACCACACAATTGAATCCTAATATAAATATTATAATTTGATAGAGGGAATACCCTCTACTTAGAAAACTTCATGACATAAACACAAAAAAATTATTCTATCAAATAATCATAAAAAACTACAAAACTTTTGTCAATTGATAAAAATATCAATGAATACAATTTATTTTACAATTTAAAATTTACTTAATATAACTAAAAACAAATAAAATAATTATAAAACCACAAACTCAAAAATATGTTTGTTAAAAAATTATATATTCTAAAGGCTCCTAAGTAAAATTAACTAAGCAACATAAAACCACCCTAGGTAGTATAATATTAAAATATATTATTATCCTCAAACTTGGGTCCATTCACATATAACTAAATTTTAAGCTCTACCTAATGTTTTTTAGATATCTTAGAATTCCCTTTATTCCTTTTTCTAGATGTTGACATCACTAAAGGTTTTATGGGTTGGTTGAGATTCTTTACTTCCCTTATTTTTTGCATTCATTTCCAAATATTTAGGAGAATGATAGAAATTAGCTACTTTATTTAATTGTCTCTTCAATTTCTTGCTTCACATGCTTATGTTTTTATAAAGCTTATTTTATTTTACATATTATGTCCCCCAAATCACCATGCTCATTAATCGTCCCTTCAATTTATTGCTCCACATGCTTATGTTTTTATAAAGTTTATTTTATATTACATATTATGTAGTTGATTATAAAATGCAAGTAGTGGGTTTGATTTTAAGAAAAAAATATAATTTAAGTACAATTGTGTTGGAGTCATATTGGGATGAGCAACTTCTTAAATTCTAATGTTTATATTTTCCATCATCTTTTAGATGCACTAATTGTTGAATAGATCAATCATGCTCATAAAAGATATAGTCTTTTAAACAACAAATCATCAAAACATGAATCAACATATTTTACTCAAACATTATGAAACTGAATCCTAAACAATAATTTAAAAAATAGTCTATAATTGATTTAAGAATAACATATAAACTAAATTAAAAATTACAGCATGTTACATATTCTAATTCAAATAAATAATCCATTTATGCTAAACCCCCTTTAACTATTAAATTAAAGATAACCCATCAACTATTTTTAAAATTAAAATATTACCATATATGGGTGACACCAATGGTCCACCTTCCATAAATGATATTTAGCCATAAGGATTTGTGTTACATGGAGATGCACTAACTCCATATATATATTGAAAAGTTCAATAATTTTAACAAATAAACATTAAATAGGTAGTTGCTATTTGTTTTTATAGCTGCATTTTTAATTATTGTACTACGGGGAAGTTGGTAGTGGAAAAAGTACACATATATGCCACGTCATCTGTACTTCAACCTCTTCGCTTCAAAAATAGTTTTACTTTTTAAGTTAGAGTGGCATTAGGAAGTTTGAGGTTACGATTGTATAATTTTAAATTTAAATTAAAAAATGATTGATGTATAGTTTTAGAATATATTTTTTATTATTTTTAAATAAATATATTTAAGATAATTATATTAATTAATAAGTATTTATTATATGCATTAATATGCATTTAATTAGAATGCTTAGTATATAAAAATTGATTTAATTAGTTTATTGAATTTTATTAATAATTTTAAATACAATAAATTTTTATTTGTATAATTTTATTAAAAAGATATTAAAAATTCTAATTAAAATTTAGGGTAAATAAATATTTAAATTAATTAGTTGTTAGGCTATATATAGTGTGAGGTTTGAGCTTTTCATGCCTGCAAACCACTATTCAACTGTTGGAAAACAAGTTTCAACTAGCTATCATTTAATGGTAAACTAGCTATCGTTTAATGAAAAAAGCCTCCAAAGTATCAGGTAAAAGCTTTCAAAATCTAACTTATCACATAAAAGTCAGATAAATATTGATTTGCCAACTAGATGGGAACATTCTATTTCCATTTGCAAGTCAATTTGATGGCAAATTTCTCTTTTCATTTGCATTGCTTTATGTTTTAAATTTGTATGCAAATATTTCATAATCACATAATCATGCCGAAGGCATTCCTTATATGATGTAACATGTCGATTATTCAAAGAAAGTAAATTCACTAAGTTTTTAATCTTAAGTAAATAACTATGTTCAAAACTCATAGCAATAAAAAATTTCTTCTATTTCAAAGACAATATGCACATCTAAAACTATATATATAT
>VDFB02129548.1:0-24937 GCA_007258455.2 Sequoia sempervirens | reverse complement strand
GACATGTGAAAGTTGTCTTATCTTGATCTTCAAGTGCTATCTTAATCTGATTGTATATTGAAAATCCATCCATTAATGATAGCATTGAATGCCTTGCTGTTAAATCTATGATGATGTCAATGTTAGGAAAAGGACAATCATCTTTTTGGAAAGCCATGTTAAGATCTCTGAAATATGTACATATCCTGATGTTGTTATCTAGTTTTGAAACTGGTACAGTATTTGAGATCCATTCAGCATAATCAATTGGACAGATAAATCTTGCATCTAATAGTTTCTTCAATTTAACTTTCACTAATAGGGCAATGTGCGGATACATTTTTTGTAATTTTTTCTTGACGAGATTCACCCCAGGTGGTAGTGATAAATGATGCATTATAAGCTCTAGATCTATTTGTGGCATGTTAGTGTAGGACCAAGCAAAGTTGACTTTTCTCTCTTCAAAGAATTTGGTGAAGCTTGGTTTTTCTTCTTGTGTCATGGATGTTGCTAGATGTAGGGTCTTCACTGTTTCAGCTTTTCCAATGTTGATGGATTGTTTGGGTTCAACTAGTACTGAAGATATCTCATGATAATGCTTGAGAAGAGTGTCAAATCTCCCATATTTCGATGCCTCATAGAGGTCTTCATCGTTAGATGCACTCTTTATTTTTACTTTTTCTTGATCTACTACTGCCTTTAAATGGTTTTCACCATTAGATCAAATTTTGATATTAATTGTTTTGTAGCTGAGAGATTTGGCACTCCCCTTGTCTGAAGCTTCATGATGAGATTCACTAGTGGAACATGTTTTGGGGTTATCAGAGCAAAGGAAGTTCACAATGACATCATCATTTGGAAAGATAGGAATGTGAAGTAGCTCAGTTTGGTCCAATCAATTAGTTCGGGGTGTACTAATGGTAAAGCATCACCATATTGGTTAAGGTCAATAGGGGTGAGTGTCCTGATGGAAAAATCATCAAAGTGTTCGATAGCAATGTCAAGATCTATGATGTTACTCTCCTCCAAATCATTTATCTTGCTCGAAGTCTAATTATCTTCACTAGAGTCATCGATATGTTGTGATCAAAATTCAAGAGGTCTAGACCTTGAACTTTGTCCCTCCATACGTGTTGGTGCATACCTTTGTATCACATAAATTTTTTTGTCATGGAAAGATTCTTCAGAGAGGGAATCCCATTCATACTCATTGGAATCCGTTTTGGAACTATCTCCCAATTGAAGGATTCGCTCAACAATCTGCTACCTGGTTTCTTCTTTTGATTCTTGTCTGTATCTTAGTCCTATTTTTTCCTTAGCATGGGTTATGATAGGTTGTATTGGTTCCACAATGCCTTCTTTCCTTTTGCCAACAAGACCTTTTCCCTCACATCCCATCTTCTCTAAGATTGTAAACCCTTTACGATATGGCTCAATTAGTATGTTGGAAGTTGATGCTTGTGATGCTTATTCATCTTTGTATAACCAATTCAAAATGTCCTTGTCTTTGGATTCATCTACTAGGGTGCTTGCTTTTACAAATGTGCCATCAAAGAGTGTGGTTGGTTGCGAGGATTGTTTCCTTGAGGTTGATGGTTGTCCATAGGATCTAGGTGATGGTAGCAACTATGAAAGACATAATGATTGCTCAATAGAATATTCCCCCATGCCTTTGTCTTTCAACTGGATCTTTTTCTCAAATTTTTTTGATAAGGAATTTAGTTTTCTTCCATGATCCGACGGAGTAGAATCACCAATGCCTTTGTATTTTGACTAAACATTTTCCTCAAGCTGATTTGGCAAGGAATTTAATTGAATTTCATTACTGATGGAGTAGAATCACTAATACCCTTATCTTTTGACTAATCCTTTTTCTCAACCCATTTTGACAAGGAATTTAGTTGTCTTTCATTGTTTGATGAAATAGAAGTGTGAGCTTCCCTGTTATGCAGCACAAAAGTATCTTGGACTGTTTTGAGTGTGTTGCAATATTGAGGATTGTTGGAATCGGCTGAAATGGTGATTTCTTGTCGATTGAAAGGAAATTTCAATCACTGGTGATATGTTGATGGCATTGCTTGCATTTCATGGATCCAAGGACATCCGAAGAGTATATTGTATGTCAAATCCTTGTCTAACACTTGGTAGATATATCTTTTAAAACTAGCCCACTTGAATTGGTAACACAATTAGTCCTTGGGAGGATCTCTTTTCATCATCATAGGATTTTATAGTGATATTTCTTCTAGCATCAATTGCATTTTTTGAATATCCAAGTACACAGATAAGTTTTAAAGTGTAGATATTTATGCCAACTCCACCATCTATTAGAACAAATTTGACCTAGTGTTTGTGAATTAAAACCTCAATTTGGAGGGAAACATTGTGTGGATGGGTGAGTGATACATCATAATTTTCAGAAAATGATAGGCAATGAGGTGCAGTCAATTGTCCCAGCATAGCTTGGAATTGACAAACTTCCAAATTATTTGGTACCGTGGTGACTACTAGAGCTTGTTCCTAAATTTCTTTGTGGGCTAGTGATATTTTGAGGAGTTTCAATATTGATATTTGAGCTGCGATTTTCTACAATTGGTCAGCTATGTTGTATTGATTTGAAGGGACATCAGATGTTTTTGATACAAAAGAGGCAACAGGAATTTTAGACACAACTCCTTTCAATATTACTTTGGCCTGCCCTCTTGTGGTTGCATTGAATGGTTGGTAATCTTGTTTTTCTCTGATTTTAATGACATTAATTTAATCATCATTTGTAACAACATTTGTGATTAGATTTATTAGCTTGATATCATTAATTTGATTTGATTTGGTGTTGATGTGGGTGCCATTGAGTTGATTTTATGTTGCATAAATGTCAACATTTTGATTATCAGCCATAACAATGTCTTGTTCATGCTCAATTGTGATGTCATTAATTGGAATATCATCTACAATAAGGTCTTGCTTGTCATGGGTTTGATCATCAACTACCTCAATATGAAGAATGGTAGAATCATAGACATAGTTCACATTTTTTCCTTTGGTGTTTGATGAAGAGGATTCCCCTTTTTTGTAATTTGGTAAAGGATTCTTGAATGCTCCATGATCAACATTTGTTTGGGGTCATTTTCTTTCTATCAATCAAATCTTGTACCAAATGCTTCAATTACATGCAGTCATTTGTTTTATGGCCCTTGTTTCTGTGAAATTCACAATAATGTGCATCATTCCATCATGAAGGTTTAACTCTTGGTTCCCAATCTTGTGCCTCTAGTAATGTTATAACCTTGGCTGAGAGAAATTCCTGTAACGCAGATTCGAGTGACTGTCCCAAAGGTGTAAATATTCTTCGATTTGATGATGTTCGATATGGTGGTGGTTTAGATTCAATATTGTTTTGATTGTTGTTTTGATTGGTGTTTTGGTTGTTATTTTGATTGGTGTTTTTAGAGGCAACAATTGTCAAGTTAAAGACTGGTTTTGCATTTTTTGTTTCAGCTGCACCATCATTGTTACCAACATTTTTGTTTCTTTGCCAAAATTTTGGTTTATCATTGTTGTTATAATGATTGCAAGAATTTCTTGAGTTGTTTCCTTCATTGTAAATTTTCAAGACTCCTCTCTTGACCAAGGCTTCTTTGATTTTGAGTCCATTTTCAATCATCTTCTCAAAGGTGTGTGGAAATTGCAATTCAAGTCTATAGCTCATCTCATCATTTAAATTTTCAATGAAAATTTCTATCTTTTCCTTTTTAGGTATGGGATGAGCATATCTTGCAAACAATATTCTCCATCTTTGTAAAAATACCATTTTATTTATCATATTTTGGAAATTCACAATGCTTGGGAAAAGGAATCATGTTGAGAGTTTGATCAAAAGGATATGGGTAGATGCCTTGTATCAAGTATCTTTTTGTGGTTCCTCTTTGCATGTCAAGAAGTTGTTGCAGGTTTTTCATTTGATTAGTTAAAGAAGCCAGTGGATTTGTATTGGGTGGATCATTTTTAGTCCTTTTGGTTGCTCCTTTCAGTTGAGTAACATAAAAGTCATTAGGCAGTTTCAAACCTTGGTTTTCTAGCATTAAAAATTATTTTCCCCCTTCTTTTGCCAGATCTTTCTCCATGAATTGGTGGAACTTAGAATCTTGTTGAGCAGTTTGGATGTCTTCCTCAATGATTTCATTAATTTCAGGTTGGTGGAATCTATGGAATGAATTTTCTTCACCTTCAGCCATGGTAGTTTGAGTTTCAATTTCTTTTTCTTTAAGTTTTTGCTCTTGGGATCTTGTTAAAATGGGCATACAAGTGTGAAAATTTTAACTAGACTTTTTTCTTTGTTGGAGAGTGCCAAGGATAATAACTAAGTCAAAATAGAATGAAAAATTCTATTGATGAGACTAAGTTAAGTCTGATTATACAGTGTTGTTTCATGATGAAGGATGACAAATCCTGATTATGAAACTTAGCTTAATAATCAAATATGTGATTTGATGATTTGACACTTTTAGGTGTTTGATCTTAGTTTAGTTGAAGGATTTCCACTTATAAAGTCCATTTTCATCAATTTTAAGACACTGTTGTGACTGAGGAATGATTCTGTTCATAAAAGGATCCTTAATTCTGGTTTCAAATGTCGGTCAGATGGTAAAATTAACTCTTTGGTTTGAATTTAATTGGATGTGCTAAAATAGGGTACAGATGCGCTAAAAGATGGAATGGATGTGCTAATAAACAACCTGGATGTGCTAGACTATCCCCTAGATGCGCCAGTAAATGGACTTAATGCATTGAATAATGGATCAAATGAGCCACAAAATGCACTAAATGCTAAAAAGATGGAATCAATGCAGTGGGAAATGACTCAGATGTGCTAGAAAATGGGTCAAATGTGCTAAAACAAGCCAATGATGTGATAGAATGCCCCTAAATGTGATTCAACTTGGTACTATGTTGGATTATCAAGTAAATGCGCTAAATGGATTTGCAAATGCACTGGAAGATGGAACAAATGCACCAGAAAAGGACCTAGATGCGCTAGAAAATGGACCAAATGTGCTAGAAAATGACTCAAATGTGCCAAAATATAAGCTCAATGTGCTGAAATGGGGAATGCATGTGCTAAACTGGAAGTGTTTCACTGTTTTAAAATTTTGTCTAGTTATTTTACTTTTAATCAGTGAAATGGATATTTTCAGGGGATGCTTTTATGAACAATGATTTTTATTTGGTTTCTTTGTCTTTGAATTATGGACATTAGGTGTTCTTAAATGGATGATTTCTTATAAAATGATTTCAAACACAACAACAAGTTGTAAAATAGTTGTTTCAAGCCTAGGAACTAAACATTAAGTGTATGATTAAGAATCTGGTCTGATTCCTTCGATTTCCACAGGTATAACACAAGAACAAACAAATCAAATACTTTTCTAATGTCAAGGGTCACTTATAATAGCATAGCCCACATCTTAGAACTATATCAGCTCACACAACCATTTCACCCCCTACAAGACGCCCGTGTTTTTGCCTTTCCCATGTCTTAACCAAAGTTGAATCCTCTACTTTTGGCCAGTAATCCCTTATAGTTATATGGTGAGTATCTTGGGGGAAAATTCTTCCCTCCCCTTACACTGTGAATATTAAAAGTGTTAGGAGACTGACTTGGCTGGCTTCTACAATTAAGGTTTGTAGTAAGGGTTTTCGTTCGGTGCAGAAAATGATAAACTCCCCCAGGAGACCTTCCAACCTTTAGAAAAAAGGTTTTGGGGATGGTTATCTTGCACACTACCATTGAATGTGAGTTTCCTCATATTCACTTTTGATTATAGTGGGTTGAAAAACTTGGCTTTAGTTGTTCCCACTAGGTCATTCCCGTAGGGCGAGTACTTTTTCCCACTATGACAGGCCTTCTAAAGGTGTGATCAAAACATGAAAGAGCGAGTCTAGCATTCTAGTCACCCAGTGAAGGGGAGAGCATAGGCCTATCACTTTACAAGCATAGTAGACAGGGTGTTACATAACCTCTTAATTAAACTAGATTCCTAATTTAATCAAAAGAAAGCACTAAAACAAATCCAACCCCTGCAAACATCATTATTAGTTTTATATAATTTCCTTTGACAGTGTTTAAAAGTACCTGCAACACAGAAAATATAGATAAGTTCTCAAAATTTTAAGTTTCTACAAAGAAAACCAAATGCACTAAAAGAAAGAACATATGCACCAAAAGATCACACAGATGCACTAAAAGAACTACTGTAAGTGCTAGAAAACTACTATGTGTGCCAAAATATTGACTAAATGTGTAAAAGAACCCCTAAATGTGCTAAAATATGAGCTGAATGCACTAAAAGATGCTCTTCTTGCGCCATAACATGAATTTGTTGTGCTAAAATATGTTTCATATGCGCCGAAGGAAACCACAGATGCGCTACATAGAATTTCACGTCCAGATCTGTAAAACAAAACTTTCCAGAAAATGTCAATAAAAATGGGGCTAGGCCCCACGGTGGGCGCCAATTTATGTGATGTAAAATGTGTAAATGAATAATAAAATCACACAAGCAATGAAACATTATATTAGAGAATTCACATCACAAATCTAATCGAATTGAAACAAAACAAATTCTCTAAATTCGTCCCATTGTTTCCTATCTTCAAGGATTTGTTAAATCATAATGGTTCTCAGATTGTGTATGCACTTATGACCTTTGGAATGACAACTTGAAGAATGGAATGCTGGAAAATGCAAGAAATCTATTGCTACATGATTGATTGAACTATATGATTGATGAGTGATGCTATGATAATGGCATTGTTGCTATTGATGAAAGAGATATAAAAATGATGTAATTAACTATTGCAAACTAAGATGCAGCTAAAAGCCATGATTCTAAATTAAATGCTTCTAAATGCTAATTATTAGATGCTCAAATGTTGAATGCTCATAAATGCTCTAATGAAAATTTTGCAGAGTAAGATTGCTCAAAGTTGGGATGTGAAATGTTGTAGAATGAGGCTGCATTTATAGATTTTCCAGGGCATATTATGACGTGGCAAACACCAATGGTCAATATTTTAGTTGGAGAGATCGAGGGTGGAGGATGAAGAAGTTAGAGAGAATCAAGGAGAGTGTTCCCTTTAATAGAACAATCTGCCAAGTGTGAGACAAAATAAATGGAGGAAGAGAGCCAAGTGTCTCAAGTTTGTTTCAGAATTTGTTGAGGAAAATGTCAATTTAAATATTAAGGACATTTAAATTCATGAAACACATGATGAGGTGGAAAGAGGAAAAATTTGTAGACATGTGACTAAATTTAAATTGAATAAGAAGATATTAATTAAATAAAACAAACTATTCAATTTTTTTTATTTAATTAAGATTAGAAGAATGCGATTTAAGATAGAAGAATTAGAAAATGTGAACTATATAAATAAATTTAGAATTTATTTATAAGTAGATGAAATAAGAGGTTTATTAATTAAATATCCTTGTATTTAATTAATTAATTATCCTGACCAATTTTAGGTGTATACAATAATCTCTCTCTTCATCTAAAAAATACTTGTTGATGGTGTGCAACTACTTCTTGCCTTTGCATATCAATGTCACCTCTACAGGGCTCATCATCAAAAGAATAATCATCGCATGCAAAATCTGATGCAACCATTAGTACATTTACTATTTCATCCTGATCTTGAGGGGGATCATAATCTCCTTGATCATCTTGAGATTCCTCTACACATCTTGCCACAACATATTGTTGTGGTGAATGAGGTAATTGACATACCATGCACCACAGTAAATCCTCAGTGACATTTGTAGAGTTATTCTACAATGGGTCAAGTGTACCTTGTGTTTGAATGTTTATCTGGTTATTGGGAAATAGCTTTTCATTTTTCCAATTAGTATGGTAGGTGTAATCCTGTAACCTGGGTGGCCTTTCATTTCTTTGGAACTGAGGATTTTCAGTCTTTGCCACCTTTTGCAACAAATTGATAACTTGATCCAATTTCTCCTCAGGAGCTGCAACTTTACCAACTTTTCCATTCTAAGCTCTAGGATTCTTCAGAGCTTTAGGATCATCTCTTCTCCTTATCTTTCCTATTGCTCTTCTATTGTTTTCTATTTGGACTGCCATTTTGTAAGCATCTCTTAGAGTTTGTGGATCATTGTCTCTAAGTAAATGGAATATTTTTGAATCAAGTGCATTGCAATATACCACTAAGCAGGCAACTTCATTAGGCCTTATATAGGCAAGAACTTTAGTCATGGCCTTTTGAAACCTTGCATTAAATTCAGTCACCATTTCATTTTGTCCTTTGATCATGTTGATGAAGTCATTTAGCCTAAACCTAGGATTAGTCTTGTCTCCATATTGCTCTCTAAAATCTCTATAGAAAGCATCTTTAGAATCAATGCTTGCATCAAACAAGCTTCAATACCAATCTCTAGCATCTTTGGTCAATGATTGCATAAAATACTTCATTGCAACATCATCATCCCACAACTCAAAATCCTCAACAAAACTCTAAAAGGCTTTCAAATGACCTTCACCACTGAGAGCATTGTTACTACTAAACTTAGGCATATTTTTTCTTGCATTATCAGGCACATGATTTGGATATCCTAGGATTGCATCATGAAAGGAAATAGAAAAGAGCAATGGAAAGTACTAATAAAGAGCAAATGTTTGAAGGAAATATATTACCAAATAGATTGAAGTAGCCAAACCAAGCACCACCAAAGCAAGAGAGACACAAGAATTTGTTAAGGGGAAAAAACAAGAAAAAACCCCAATATTATGAATGGAGGCAAAATTCCTAAAGAATAATACAAAGAGAGAGAGAGATCTTCAGCCTTAGCTTGCTTTCTTGAATCTTGAAGAATGAGAGGAGAGGCACCTCAATAAGTAGAGGTGAGAATGAGGAGTTAGAATGTAACTCCCAACTCAATAAATGCCGCCATTCATCTATGTGTGTGCAAAGTGTCACCTCTTAAGGAGGTGGTTACAAATATTCCTTAATAAAGGAATTAAAAAAAAAATCCATCCTCACACATGTGTGAGATGACAAAAAGACAAAAGACTTGTAGCGATTCCTTTGGAATATTCCTACAAGTTAATAAAAAATTACAATTAAAGAATAACCTTTACCAAGTAAAGATTAATCTTCTAACATCCCCCCTTAAGCTTTACTTGGGGAAGTTACATCAAACCCTTCAATGGGTTGTAATCCAAGATTTTTACAATGGAAGAGAAATTTATCTTTACAAAGAGCTTTGGTGAGAATATCTGCAACTTGATCTTCACCTTTACAATACAAAAGAGAAATTTGCTTGTCTTCAATTTGCTCTCTAATGAAATGATGTTGAAGAGCAATGTGCTTGGTCCTTGCATGAAAAATTGGATTCTTTGCCAAAGCAATAGCACTTTGATTATCACAATATAAAGGAGTAGGATCCTTTGGAGGTAGACCCAAGTCTTCAAGTAATCTTCTTAACCATAATGCTTCTTTAGATGCATTTGTACAACCTTTATATTCAGCTTCTGTAGAACAAAGAGAAGTAGATTGTTGTTTCTTACTATTCCATGAGATTGCACCTGATCCAACAAAGAAACAATAACCACAAGTGGATCTCCCATCATTGGGATCACCTCCTAAATCTGAATCAGTATAACCCTTTAAAGAAAAATCACAATTTGCATCATAAAAAAGACCAAGATTAAGAGTACCTTTAACATATCTTAAAATTCTTTTTGCAACTTTAAAATGAGTTTGTTGTGGTTTAGACATAAATCTAGAAACCAATCCAACACTATAAGAAATATCAGGTCTAGTAAGAGTTAGATAATTTAAACTTCCTACTAATTGCCTATATAAAGTAGGATCAACAAAAGGAGTTTCCATATCAACCATTAATTTAGTTCCTAATTCACAAGGAGTAGAAACACACTTTGCATCATTCATTTTAAATCTATCTAAGAGATCTTGAGCATATTTATGTTGAGAAATAAAAATACCTTTAGGTGTTTTCCAAATTTGCATACCCAAAAAATAATGTAATAGGCCTAAATCAGTCATTTGAAATTGTTGATTGAGTTGAGACTTAACATCACTAATCAAATTGTTAGAACTAGAAGTGATAATTAAATCATCAACATATAAAATAATAATCACAATATCATCTTCACTATGCTTAATATATAAATTTGGATCATTTTTACTTCTAATGAAACCTTGAGATAAAAAGAAAGCATTGATCTTTGAATACCATTCTCTAGGAGATTGCTTTAAACCATATATTGATTTCTTCAATTTGCAAACAAGATTTTCATTACCTTCCTTAATGAAACCCAAAGGTTGAGACATATAAATTTCTTCATGTAAATCACCATTTAAAAATGCACTTTTAACATCCATTTGATGAATAGGCCAATGCATATGAGAAGCTAAAGCAAGAACTAATTTAATGGTTGGCATCTTAGCTACTGGAGCAAATGTTTCATTATAATCTAATCCTTCAACTTGAGAGAAGCCCCTAGCAACTAATCTAGCTTTAAACTTGCTAACTTCATTATTTGCATTAACCTTAGTTTTATACAACCATTTGCATCAAACAAGATTCTTACCTTGAGGTAATGGAACTAAATCCCAAGTATTATTAGCAATTAAAGTATCATATTCTTCTTGCATAGCCTTTTGCCAATGAGGTTGATCTTTAGCTTGTTCATAAGTTTGAGGATCATTTGAATTCATAATGTTAGACATCAAAGAATGATTACAATAATTTGCCTTTCTTCTTTTAGGTGGATTTTTAGCTAAATAATCCTCACTTTCTTGCAACAAATTTTTAAACCATTTTGGCATTCTTTTAGATGTAGGAGTATCATCACTAGAAGAAGAATCATGAGTAGAGATTTCAACATTTTCATCATCACTATCACTATGAGTAAGAGATGCATTAGGAGGGTTAAGAGGAGTTTCAACTTGAGGATTATCCTCCACAACAATAACTTTATTTTGAGAAGAATCAATATTATGCACTTTAGAACAATCATGAACACCATTTTCAGCAATGCATACATCTCTAGCAACTTTAACTTTGTTAGTAAGAGGATTATAAACTCTATAAGCTTTAGAATGTTCATCATAACCAACAAAAATATATGAGTTTTCCAAGAATGATAGTTAGAAGAATTCAACTTAATTTTAGGAATTAAAGTAGACATGATTGTAATAAAAAATTCACAACTTTATGATAAAAAATAATAACTACTGTAAATATTTGCTAAAAAAAACTTGATTGAATTAAATCTTAAAAAAAAACTTAAAAAATAACAATTTCCTAAAAAATAAAATAAGCCATTATAGATTAAATTAAATCTTAAAAATTAAATGCAATAATTTTACACAATAAAATTAAAGAATTAAAAAATACATTTAAAATAAAATTACATTTAAAAAGTAATATTAAAATTATATAATATTAAATCTTTATAAATATGAATAGTTTAAAAGTTTAATAAAACTAAAAAAGAAGAATTATAAAGAATTGAAACTTTATTTCATTCTTTATTTTTTTAAAAACTTTAATACCATGCGATTCTTACATAAAGACTTTGAAAGGATATTAAACTAAAAGTTATTAACAAACTAAAACAATTAACCTTTTATTTCTTTAAAAAAATGGAAGAACATTTAAAGGATACGTGGGCAGAGAGAAGAATTAAAAGGTTCTCTTTTAAAGAAATAGGCAGACATATGAAATGGGCGGGATTTTAAGATTTTGAAAAATGGGCGACAACTTTATTTAGAATGGAAATCCAAAGACAAGAATTGAGGGTATTTGAAACAATGAGAATGCACGGTTGAAGAGGGTAGCGCAGGACAGAGGCTGCAAAAAGAAAAGAGAGTGATGCTCACAAAGAGCAATGGGGTGAAAGTCGGCGGAGCAGAGGCCTGCAAAAAGAGGCCGAAGCTCGATTATTTATTTATTTATTTTTGGTATAAATATTTTAAAATTTGTTTTTATTTTTTAACTATTTGTTAATATTTGGTATTAATTTTTTTAAACTTTGAAAAGAAAGATGATTAAAAGATAAACATAATATGTTTAAATTTTTTTTTTAATGCATATTTATAAAAAACAGAGATAATTTGTTTATCAAAATAATCAATTTTTTGTAAACTAATTTTTTGCAATCTAAATGATTTCTAAACTAGAACTAGGAATAAGGCCCTTAAATTTTTTTTGTTTTTTTATTTTTTTAAATGAGCAATAGATTTGTAAATGAAAATTTCTAAAAAAATGCAATATAACCCTTTATTTGTGGGTTTTTTAAAATAAAATATTAAATATGCATGCAAAACAAATAGATTTGAAATTTTAAATAAAGAACTTAGAAATATTTAAATAAGAAATCCTCCATAAGGGTTAGAAAAAAAAAATGATTTCTTTTACAGATCTAATATACAAATTTGTATAAACTATAGAAATAAATAAACTTTAAATTGAAAATTGAAAAATAAGATAAACCCTTATTGGGTTTTCTAAAAGCATGCAAGATATACAAATAGATTTAAGAACAAATTATTTAAAATATGAACAATAGGAAACTAAGATTCCTGCACAAAAAAAAGGTTAGAAGACAAAAACAACCAAGATTAGACACTTTTCTCTTCTTCTCCTCTTTGAGAGTGTCTCCAATGGTGTGCTAAAAAAAATCTAGTAAACCTTCAACAATGTAGCTCACAAAATATTAGTAATACCAAGCTCTGATACCATGAAAGGAAATAGAAAAGAGCAATGGAAAGTACTAATAAAGAGCAAATGTTTGAAGGAAATATATTACCAAATAGATTGAAGTAGCCAAACCAAGCACCACCAAAGCAAGAGAGACACAAGAATTTGTTAAGGGGAAAAAACAAGAAAAAACCCCAATATTATGAATGGAGGCAAAATGCCTAAAGAATAATACAAAGAGAGAGAGAGAGCTTCAGCCTTAGCTTGCTTGCTTGAATCTTGAAGAATGAGAGGAGAGGCACCTCAATAAGTAGAGGTGAGAATGAGGAGTTAGAATGTAACTCCCAACTCAATAAATGCCACCATTCATCTATGTGTGTGCAAAGTGTCACCTCTTAAGGAGGTGGTTACAAATATTCCTTAATAAAGGAATTAAAAAAATAAGCCATCCTCACACATGTGTGAGATGACAAAAAGACAAAAGACTTGTAGGGATTCCTTTGGAATATTCCTACAAGTTAATAAAAAATTACAATTAAAGAATAACCTTTACCAAGTAAAGATTAATCTTCTAATACATCAAAGCATAATTGCCTATATATGTCAGTATGCAATAGTATTCTTCCAAAGTGTCCCTCTTGTTCATTTTGATAATCATGATCCCTTCTCCTATCATAATTGTTTTCAGGCCTTCTTGGTTGGGAATCGTATTGATCATTTTGCTAGGTTGTCTGAACCCAATTTTTTGGCTATGAGGATGAATTGGGAGGATTTGCACTGGATGAAGGGTTAACATTCACATTAGGATTTGAAGATGATGCACAGAGCTAAAGGGTTTGGGTTTTAGGAACAACAATTTTTATGGTGGATTCTAAGAAACCTAGTTTCTTCTTCATTTATGTATTCACGACTAGCAATTCCATCTCTTGTACTTTCCTTAGAAATTCCTCATTTTCTTTTATCAACCTTTTGCTAATGAAAGAGTATTATTATTTGGAATGTTCCCCTAAGAAGAATCTCCCTCATTTATATTTATACCCCCTACAGGCTTATTTCCCTTATCTAGAGTCTAGTGAACTTCCTTAGTATTACTAGGGATAGGATCAACTTTTATGGAAGCTTTCACTGCAAGATCAATCCATGTATTTACATAAGAATTATTAGCTGAGGCAGTTATAGGCTCCCTTGTTACAATCTCTATATAGGACGAGTTGTTTGGATAGATTGAGTTGCTAATCATTCCAGCTCTTCCATCTGATCATCTCTCTATGAACCATGGCTTCCCTTATCCTTTCTTCTTTCTCCTCATCCCTCTTTCTTCTCAACTCATCACATCTTAAGCTCTTTCTCTAAGTTGTTGAACATCATTGAAAATTTCTTCCTAATCTAGTAATGTGGTATCAACATCAGATGTCACTATTATTCCAGCATGGCCAAGAGTACTTTCATGGATATACTCATCAAACCCAATCAACAAGTCTTGAGGAAGAGGAGTATTTATGATAGAAGTTGTAGTCAAATGACCTGTAGCCCTTACATGACTAGCATTTGCATTATATTGTTGGATTCTTTCCCTCTCTCTTCTTTGTTTAGTTGTTAAGGATTTCTCTAAGCATTGCTCACTTGCTACATTTTTCATTATAACTTCCCCCCTTTTAGGAGAAGTACTATCAATAAAATCTAACAAGTTTCTTTCACATTCAGAACCAGAACTAGAATGAATTTCACATTCAAGGTTGGGATGAGGGGTAGACTTACTTGTTCCTGTATCCTTTGCTTTCACCCATTTTCCACGAGTGTTCTTTTGCAACTCTCCTTCTAGTTTTGCTCTTGATGCTTCTTCATGTGGCCACGGGTTCCTCGCATTTGTACTTGAATTTTTGTTTCCTTTGTCAACCTTTTCAATTTTCTTCTATTCTTCCTCTTTACTTCTTTAATATCTTCAAATATTGGCACGCATTGGTGCAAAGATTTTAGAGTCGCCACCCAAATTGATTGGGAAAAATTTGTAGAAATTGTGTTACAATTTATACAAAATTTTCAAGATCCTTACAGACTCGGACAAGCTTTGAAAAATACGAAGCAATTTGGGTTGAACTTTGAGCAATGACTTTCAAACACAAGAATGGCAAAAAATCTTGAACAAATCTAAGCAATGGTCAACATAAAATTCAAATAGACCAACTCTATGGATGAATATCACTATAAATCATATTGATCACAGACAAAGCACTCTGGAGAACAAACTTTATCAGATGTGTCCCTAGTAGAGTCACCAATATGTTGGTGTTTTTTAAAGAACCAAGTAGATCTCACCAAGAATCTATGAATTCACTAGATTCAATTCTAAAATACTTAGGAGATGATTGGCCAACGAACGAGAGGAAGCTAGAATGCTTCTTCTCTTGCACATTAGGCTCTGCAAAACCTGGGAGGGTGATCCCATAATGTGTATCTTGCAATTCTTCTATATAATTATTTCACACATCGTATAACAAAGCAGATGTATTCCCATCAAAGGCTACATAGATGAAATCCTTCAAGAAACTGACAATTCCTTAAAAGAATTAAACACCTAAAGCTGAAAATACCACACAACACTAAACTTCAACAAAGGTAAATTGATTAAGAGTTTGTTTATAAAATTTGATCTCAAATTGAAGCACCAAAACTATAGGAAATGCACTCAACACGTTTAGATTAATGTCTTATCTCAGGGTAGGGAGTCAAAACATAATAAACTGAACTATGAGGTAATTTTAATTCCAAATATTCATGATCTTTGTGAGATTGCATTACAATTCACATATCATATTCTTTGATTCTACAACTACTTATCAGATCCACTCAAAATTTATGTGAATTCATGTTTTAATCAAAACATTTTAACTAATCCATTAAACCAGAGCCAAATTTAAAACATACTTCACCAAAAAGTGACAATGAACATTAATGGAAAGATCATTGATCAAATTCTCATTAATAAATCATATGAATGTTATAGATGGAGAGACAATAGACTCAAAATATTTTCATTATTAGTTCATATATGCTTGGAAACCACACAATTTACAAAATCTACTTGCTCTACTCAAAACTCTAAGATATAGACTCAAAATGTATTTTCTATGTCTTCTCAATTTGCATATTTAGTTCCAAAATTCAACAAAAGACCTGTACTAATGGCCCTGAATTCCCTTTTATCAGAACAAGGGAGCAAAAAAAGCTTCAAGCCAAAAAGTACACTTGTCATATTTTCATTTGACCACTATATCATATATTCCCTTTACAGTTATATTTGCATTCTCTAATGGATGGAAACTTGTATGAGACAAAATTTTCTCCCATTTGATGAAGAAGATACACTTTCCTTCCAAAGGAATTTTCATGTGTTATAACAACTTCTTAACTTCTTCTCCATAATCCAAAAGTTAACCACGCCCACTCCTAGTCAGCAAAGAATCAAAAAGCATGGAAATTAATAGAAAGAAAATGATTAATTCATTCTAATCATCACTTATGTCATCAAACTTTCTGATATGAAGAGAACAATATTTTGCAATACTTCAACAAAAGCCTAATCTACACTATTTCTAGGCTATGTATTGTTTCTCTCTTGTCCATTAGTTAACACACTCCTCATCACCCATACACATAAGCTTACTCGATAAACATTTCTAACCATGTATTATATTCATCATTAGTGGGCCACTTTGTATTTAATAGAGTCTTCACTTTTGCACTATGTTGAGTGTACCTAGCATCAATTAGTGCTTTGGCTTCCCTAACAAATACATCCATTCTCATTTCAACTCCAACCATGTTGTCAATATGGAGGTTCATGGAGTAATCAACTTCGGTCAACATATCTTTAGCCTGATCCAACCATCCTTCCAATTCATGCTTCCACTTGGTGAACTCCACCAACTCACCCTTATCATCAAATATTTTTGGCATACCATTCCCTTCCATGTCCCTGAACATTTTCAATTTGTTGTTAGGTTGCATCCCTAGCTTCCCATGGAAGGTTGTTATCTCATTGATCAGATCAGTGACCTGTAGTATCTTAGGGATATGAGTAGGGGCCTTGGGATATTCATTCATTTTAGACATTATCTCCTTCAAGGTTCCCACTCTAGTGCTCCATTGACTCCACTCAGCTTGAAAATCCCTTTGAACTTGCAAATATTTAATCGTGGCCTCATGGATACTCATGTAAGCTGCCCATACATTATCAACTTTGTTGACCAATTTGGTTACTCTATGTTTCAGTACATCTTCAAAAATATCATTATCCACCTTAACTATCTCCAATTTTTCCTTCCTTCATATTTTCCTTTTCTAATTTTACAGCCTGATTCAAATCTTTAATTCTAAGGGACAAGGTCTCTCTTTCTTGTGTAGACAAGTCTGAGGTAGAACTAGTTGGGGATGGTAGACCTCTTTGTGCTATAGCCAATACTTTATTATGCTCATCCATCAATTTATTGTATTTGTCTACCAACTTCCAATAGTTAGCCTCTACAATTTGAGGAATGTCCACAGTTAGCATTGCAGCGTGCATTGTTAGTTATCAAGCTACAGTGTTAGTCATCTTTGTTTCCCTCCTAACAATTACTGCTCCAATCTTCTTCTCTATATATTTTATGACATTAGGCTTTCCAATGTTGGGAGCCATGGACCAAATAGCTAGTGTATGCAATTTGGGACTAAAACCTAAGCCAAAGATTTTATTGTTAGAAACCTCCTCAAACACAGAGGCATCATGGTCCTTCCTAGTTGCATCTATTGCAATAGCAGATGATATATTAAGTCTAGGAAACATAAGTGCACCATTCCCCTTCACCAATGCCCTTGCTTCTTCTAATGACATGTTGGCTATTTCGTGTATTATCTTCTCATCCTCTTCTTTTTCATCTTCTTCTTGTAAGGAAGGGTCAACTTTCTCCTTTACTTCTTCAATCCTTCTTTAAATGTCAAAACTTTTGACATGGATGATAAACTCCCCAAATTATTTGGACTTGATAAAAGCATCACCACACATAAATTCTACATAGACTTTTATTTTGGCATCATCATCCTCAACCTCATTGTATACCCATTTTACAACCCTACTAGGGGGAACCACAACATTCAGTGCATCATCTTTGTCCTTAGGGAAATCTCGATCTACCTCCTACTCCATTGGGATGTGCTCACCAGATTCCTCTAGGACTTGAGCCTCGCCAATCTTCTCACTTTCTGAGTAAGCCACTAATGGAATGAAAATAGGTTGTACACTTGTCTTACTTGATTGCACATAGATACTTGGAGCGAAAGATTGAGCTGGCTAGTTTCTTATCTATGCATCATGGTTTTCTTTAGCTACTTTAGCTTTAATCTCAACCTGCTTCACTTTCTCAAAGAATATTTTATCACTGAAGTCATGAAGGATTAATTTTTCCTTTACAAAATTATCTTCCACTTTTGTGTAAGGACTAACATAGAAAGGGTTTTCCTTTACCATCCTATCCTCAATTGCACATATCTTTCTCCATGCACTCTTCCTTGCATTAACTTCTCCATCAATGGATAAAGTCTTGATCACATCTTCCTAAAAAAGGAACTAATGGGGTCTTCCTCCCAACCCCTTGACTTTTCTTTCAATAGAGATCACCCCTTTAGGATCATTGAATCTACTAACTTCTTGATTTAGCCTATATTTGTTTAGAAGACATCCAAACCTTGCACTACCCTCCTTTGAGGTACAACTAAAGTATGCAAACTACACATTAGGATTTACAAGAGAATATTTTCTTGAATTTCTGAAATACTCCCTGTCCATGGCAACCATCTACCACATTACTTCCATAAATGCTTGTCTATCTGATACATACACAAGTAATTTGTGAGGTGGCACCAGGGTTCCATAAACCTTGATTGTAGTGTAATTGGTATGAAAGTACCAATATCCCCAATTGAATTTGTGTTTGGTGTCCTCTTCATATTGTAATGGCCTTAGCATCTCCTTAAAACCTTGTAAAATTCTTTGCATAGGCTTCAAACCCAGTTGTTCGAGTACCAAGATTTTGAAAACATTGCAAAACATGTTATAATCAGAATCTGGACAATGCACATCCGAAATATGTGTCAACATTTTCACTGACAATTCCTTGTCCATATCATCTATTTCTCTCAAATTTATATAATTTATCATCACCTTTTTACTCTTCCATAGTAGTAAGTGCATCAATAGAGAATAATGTCTATAGGACAATGGACGAGCGACATCCTTCAACTTCACAATGTCTTCATGTATATGTTGAACAATGTAAGAGGCATAATGCCAAACCCTATTTCGATACTTATGTTGAATATCAATTGCCAAAGCCATCAAGAAAATATCCATCTTAATATCATAATATTTATGCAAAACTTGACATATTGCATAATAGGTATTCTTGAAGTAATCTTCAAATTCAACACAATCAAATGGTTTCACCTCAGGAAAAGTAAAATGCATACCATTTTTCTTCAAATCACACCTCCTATGTATAGGAAAAACACCCTTTCGGTGCCAAATCGTATTCTTCTCATACTCATTGTATAGCTTGTGAAAATTGATGGGTTCAGAGGGGGACAGATTCAACTGAAATGCTTCCATTATCAGGCTCATAGAAATATTTAGCATGGGAAAGAAGTCAGGGAACCTCTTGATTGTCTTGTCAAGTGGATCATAACACCTGGCCAATGCTAACATCAAATCTGCATCAACAAACATATTTAGGCACACCAACTTTCCTATGTCACATTCACATATGTTGCAAGTAGGATGACCAACATCTCCTCTTTTGAAAGCAAAGTAAAACAAGTCCCAACCACTTTGTGGCACTACAATATAACAAATCCAAAAGCAACATCCTCAAAATGGGTAGTCAGGGTTCCCTCGCCAGTCTTTCTCTTTCCCACCTTCTTCTTTACTTCCTAATCTGTGTCCTTAGGGGGTTCCTCCATAAACCTAAGACGATCCTTCTTTACAATTATTTTCCTTTTAGGTGTGCTTTCTTCATCAGGTTGTGGCTGGTAACTCTGAGGTTTGGGCCTATTAACTTGCTTCTGAGTGGGTTTTCTTTCAGTCTTAGCTCTAGACCCACTAGGTTCACTCATTGTTACTCCGTAGTAAAACTAGGGTTTTCCAGATAATGAGAAAACGTACCCTAAGCTCCTTAAAATTACAAGGCTTGAAATAAAAATAAAAATTCTATCCTCCCTATCTCAAACCCTATGAGTATCAACTTCAATTCCCTCTCAACAGATGAAATTAACAACTTCAAAGATAAAATCCTAGCCAATTATACCATTTCCCAAACTACCTAATACATGAACCAACTCAGGGGCCAAGAGATTAAATTACCCAGGAGAAGGTTGGTTGTTCTTCAGAATTCACTTTATCAGGAGGCTTGCTATTGTCACTTCTCCATTTAATGAGTTCTTATTCCCATGTCAACTACAATTACAAAAGAAAGTACTTAACAACCTCCTTAATACCCCAACATTGAGGTGTATTCACCATTAGTGGTTGATGGATTGTTCGCACGAGTGAGCTAACAAGTAGTCATTCCGGTTTGAATCCCAACCATTGATCTTCTAGATTTAAAACATAACCAATGATCTTCCTTTACAATCACCATATGTTTTATAATGATGCTTTAAAAAAATAGCGAAGTTCTGAGTGTTTTCCATGTAGCTACCCACTAACCCATAGTACATCACATACCTTATTGCTCATCACAGAAAGGTGGTTGAACTACTCAAATGTACATCACAAACCTGAGCAATTGCATATCGCCATAATTAACCTAAAGTTGAAGATGTCTTCAGTGATGGGAAAATATGGCAATAGGATGAAATTTAGACACGTGGCTATCACACTATTCCCTTCCATTCACTTTCATCTCTCATTGCAAAAACTAGAAAAGGTTTTGAAACCTTTCAATGATAGACGATACAAGAACGTTACATCACCCATCACTCATTGCTGAAATGAGATGGAAAGTTTGAAAAACTTCAGCAATAGGCGTCATGCAAAGGGAAACTAGGTCCCATTGCTTTTCTCTAAAATGAACTCACCAACAAAGATAACTTCAACAATAGACAATCACTTAAGTGAATAAGGATTTTCATGTGAAAATAAGATGTTTTGAAAAGGGGCCATGCAAGGTCAACGAGACCTAGACCCTTGGGAATAAAGACTTAAGAGTTAAGTCTTTCACCATGAAATATTTTAGCCCGACTTAGGAAGTATGGATTTGATGGGAAAATAGTTGGTGACCAACGAACCTAAACCAAAGGGATGGTTAAAATACGATTTAGATGGCTCAAGTTGCAACTCAGATGACTGGTAACAAGGTATGACAAGTCAATGACAAATAATATCATTGACAAGGGTTAAGAATCCAAGGGCTTCTAAGAGAGATCTTGACAACAAAATCCCAAGGCAATAGTAATAGTAAAAAAACCCCAAGTCTAGATACCTTAAACTGGCCAAACTTTATAGATTTTACAGATGGAACCAAAAAAATTTTAGGGGTTCCATCATAACCCACATTCGGCATCCTGTCCCAGAAGGTAAGCTTAAAGCTTATCAAATGCAGTACATTCAACAAGAATAATCTATTTCAAGTACATAAAATACAAATCAGATATCATGATAGTGCTTACATGCACAAGTGTATATGGAATGAACAAGAACACATGAATCCCTGGTGCATAACTCGCATAGGGTATAAATACATAACTTACATATAGTGCCTCTCTCACATAAAATAAGGTATAAGCTTCGCATATAATGAACATTACCCGCTCAAGTTTATATTCTATAAGCATGGTAAGTGCATCTCTTGCACAAGTGCATTTCTCACACAAAATATGAAATATGCACGAATTTAAATAGTAGTATAATTATAATGATCTTTAATCGATCCTTAAACACAATGAGTATCAAAAATAAATATATCTCGTGCACAAATTAAAAATGTAATTATTACAAAAAGGAGTCAATGACTCACTTTAGTGCTTCACTCGTACTAGAACAAATATGACATGAATATGCATCTCACATGTTAGTATATTATTTATATCACTTGTGTGATGGTCCTACTTGACCTTGCATTGCATATTCTCTAGATAATAAAATTTATTACTAATATTTTGAGTTTGAACGACTTTCCCACACTTTATTCTAGAGTTCAATATAATCATTAGTATAGGGCACACACATGGCCTAATGGCCAATATAAATCATATAGATCAACATATTGCATCTTCCATTAGATTAAGTCGAACACGTAAATCTCATACACTACTTCTTGCCAAAGTATAGTTAACATTATTCCATTCAAAAGGAATTTCCATCATCCAAGCATACTATCAGATTTACTCTAGTTCTTCATAGACTCCAATAACATGAGTCAATTATCAATTATTATTCTCAAGTCAAAAGCTTCCACCACTAAGAAAATTCCATAATAGCTCAATTTAAGATTTGCAATACTACATTATCATCATTCCTGACATTACGTATTTCTATCACCTTATTACTTAGCATCGTCTGAGAATTTCTTTCTACCCTGTCTCTAGTACTCAACTACATACCCTGCTCCTAGTGTATTCTTTGCATTCTACTCCCTTACACATTCCATTAAAGCCTAATTGGCATAATGGAGAACATAACATATTACAGGACCAGTAGTCCAAATGTTTAAGCATAGCCATCGAAAAATTAAAAAATGAAAAATGACAAGTGGAATAAAAAATCATCAAAATATAAAATCAATCTCAGCAATCATAAGAATTGCAAGGAAAAATATCTTGATGGCCATACTTAGGCACAAATAAAATAGGAAAATTTCATACCGGCCCACAACATTTCATTCAATAAAATAAAACAAAGTATTACATTCACAGTTCACAATATACAATGGAAGCTCAACACCACACTTCACCTTGATTAGAGGCGAGTAGTAGAATACACATGGTCACTTGACAACACAATTTCTAAAACTCTAATTGCGTTCACACAGAAAGATTATTTCCAAAAAAAAAATTCACTACACCTCCTATTTTGAATCACATACTTTGAATCATCTCAATTTCCATTGAATCTCATTTCATTATTGGTGGATTTTTACATCCTTATTCTTTGTAAAAGTTTTTTTCTAAACATATCATAAAAATTTACATTTCATTCTCAGATAACGGGAACTCTTTTGGTTCCTCTTCTCCCTTTGAATCGAATAGTACAAATTTGGAGGTTGGGTTTAGTTGTGAACACTCCTTAATCTCTTCATTCAACATGGTTGCAATTTGACCACATCCAATAGGGTTTACTTTTGGCTCTTTTGTTCATTTTTGCTTCCTTGTTCTTTTTCTTCTTCCTGAGGTGAATACACTTAAGCACTTCCACCAATGTCTCTGAGTCCTCTCTTTTATCATCCTTCACCCCCTTTTCCTTGGGTTCCTTAGGTTGTTATTTTTCACCTGATGACCTAGGCCTCTCATTATGTTTGGTTATGTTGACTCGCCCTCATGTTCTCAATATTCCCTCCATTCTTTCCTAAGAAAAAAATATATTATTACTAACATATCATGTATACAATCTTGCAAGGAGGCCTAGGGTCCAAGAGTTGAACCTGAATGCTTTGATACCAAATGTAAGGACCACAATTCTCACATACTAAAATTAACCTTCCAATAAGCAATTAGATACCAAGTGCATAAATTAGATCAAATTACTTAAAATAGATAAAGTTAACTAACTTTCTTTCATATATCCAAGTAGGATTAAATACATCATGTGTCAACAAGGCTATGCGTTTACAAGTTCTTTCCACGTAGGATTTTACATGAATAACATATTAGAAAATAACATCTTCTTCATGAGCACCTTGGAACCCAAGAGAGAGAATATCATTGAGGTGATATCCACCCTACCACGAAGCTTATAGCTTCCCCATGCTTTCCAACTGGAAATCCCAACCCATGATGAGGGGCCTAGCAAACAGGAATCGACGTATGTGAAAGAAAATTGTTCTCTTCTTAACTTGTTACTTATAAATGCATAAAATAACTTGCATACATAGTTCATACATACTTCTCAAATTGGTCATATTATGTTCCAATTAAATAAGAAATTCCTATCTTGTAAGTGATTAAGGACAATATTAAAATGTTTATCATCAAGTTGGATCTATATTGGACTTTGATCAAACTAACCTTATCTCTCATTAAGTCTAACTTTATGTCCAAAGGTTGCTATAATAAATTTAGTTCCAATTCCAACGTTCAAGTTGTACTCAGTCTAAAGAGTCCACAACAATTTCGTGGAAAGATCATATCACTATTACATCAAGGTTTTCATACAATCAGTTATTAAATTCTAGTGATCAATATAGGATTTATTTTATTCATATGAAGAATGTCTTAACCATAAAAGTATATTCAATATATCAATATATATATATAGATATATACTCACATCATTAGTTTGTTAGCTATACACAACTTCATCAACACCAACAATATTAATAGACATTTAAACTTTCTATTTAATTTGCAAGGTAATACTTTTAATTGCTTTATTCTCAAAAGATGTCCTAACCAAATGACACATTCAACCTTAAAATTCACATCAAATAGTGTTGTGGGCTAATTCAATCTAATTTGGGTTAATAAGCCTAGGCCTTACATTGGCAACTCAAACATTACTTCAAAGGAAAATTGTGGGCATAGAGCAAGGTTATTTGTTGGAAATTCAGAGTTTAAGTTTAAACTAAAACAATCATAGCCAATCGTAGCACTAGAATTAAAATCATGATTATTAGAAGGTAAGAAAAGATATGTAACAAGGGTTTCAAGTCATAAATTTATATCAGACCGTGGAAGGTTCATTTTGAGGATTATAAGGAACAATTCCAAGATAGAAATCCATACATGACCATCGTTGCCTTATACTTGCTGATATCATCATTGAAGGAGGAGATGTGAGCTTCAAAGGAAGATTTACATCAACTTGAGGGCTTCATCATTCAGCATCGGCTATATAATTGACTTTATCAGACCTTGTAAAGGCATATCATGGGTGCTAGAAGTGTTTACTTTCCATATGTTTGGCCTATTTGACTATTGCATCACTTAAGGTTAATACTTGGTGAGTTTGTGGACCATATTCTTCTATCA